>PITA01012530.1:0-61541 GCA_004023965.1 Spilogale gracilis
GGCTCCCTGCTTGGCAGGAAGACTGCTTCTTCTCCCTCTCTCACTCCCCCTGCTTGTGTTCCTTCTCTCGTTGTGTTTCTCTCTGTCAAATAAATATATAAAATCTTTAAGAAAAAAAAAGGTCATCTTTTAATATGGAATGGTAAAGATGATCCTTGACATTTCTTCTCATCTCATTTTTAAAATTCTCTGCTCTTGTGTTCTTTAGAAAAGATAAACCCATGTCTTCAGCCAATATTCTCCCAGGATTCCAGCTTCCATCTGTTCTGGTCCTCGGTGTCTCGAAGTAAACTATCAATTAACGGAGTGCCTGAAAGTTGGAGGAAGCAGGGGAGGGACATAAAACACATAGTGATAGAAAAATACATTTTGCTTCAGATGATCGTTGTTCCCCCTTTCATCCCCCTTTCATTTCACCCCCTTTCAAAAAGTATTTTAACTTTAACCTCTGACACAAACACACATATTCTCTCCCTCTCTCTCTGTCTCTTTCTGCCTACCCCAATCTGCCATAGTATGTGCTATATCTATGATGTGTAATGAAAATAATGGCATACTGTGTATAGTAGGATATATGTTATTTTATAGATTATGCCTTATAGTTATCTATTATAAAACATAATTTATATTTTATAGTCATTATGTTACAGAAGCCTTAAAAAGCAAAGTCAAAGAAACTATACTTCTGGTTACATGACACTATTAAACAGTTACAGAAAGCACCATAAATGGTTTTTATCCTTTCTATATGCTCTAAGATAAAGCTATGTTTTTTTTTTAAGATTGTATTTATTTATTTGAGAGGGAAAGCAAGAGGGAGAGAGAGAAGCAGACTTCCCACTGAGCAGAGAGCCTGACATAGGGCTTGATTCCAGGACCCTGAGATCATGACCCAAGCCCAAAGCAGAGGCTTAACCACTGAGCCACCCAGGGTCCCAAAGCTGTTATTTAGAAAAGATTCAATGATCAACTGATAATACTTGAAATCTGCCTGCACGTATGTTGTAAATACATACAGTTTCAAATTTGCTGGAATGGAAAATCTGAAATTCACACATGAAGTATCTGAAGTATCAAAACGTTTACAATCATTTTATAGGACTTTCAGGATCTTAGAGTATCTGTTAATTCTAAAGCTCTCAGAGGTTTTCAAAAATAAAGCAATGAATAGTATCAAAAATGAAACATCACTTTCATTTTCAACAGGACTTCAAGCAGGAAAAATATCCTAATTACTTCTAATTTCAATTTTCTACATTAGCAATTTATTTTTATACCACCACCTGTTATATGGGGCAATTTGCCAAAACCTGCATTGGCTGTAGTGGTTCTGAGATGGATAAGATTAGTTTTGTAATAGTGAAAAATTCACTTTGAGACTTTGACAGGTAGCGATTAGAAGGGGAAGTGTTCCATACCCAGGAAAAAATCTGAACACAGGCACAGAAAGGGAAATAATGGTTTCCTGTGTATGAAAAGATGAAAACATCAGAGCATGCAGAGCAGTGGGTTAAAGAATAAATGGAATTAACAGTAAATAAGCTTAAGGAGGAAGTGTGTGTGTGTGTGTGTGTGTCCCCCAGTGGAAAGGGAAAGTGTGCCCAGGAAAGCCACTTTATAGAGAAACATGAAACAACGCTACTAAATTTACCTTTATTTTTTAGTGCATCCTGGAAAGCTACTAAAGTTGGAACCAGGATCTTGCATCAACCCAATCATGCAAAAACACTGATTTTCAAATATACCAGAACATTTAGAAACTAATATGCATAATTTGTCGGTGGGTTTGGGGAGGTATTTTAGTTTCAAAAATACTCATGAAAGGAAATATTTCCTAAAATATTTTTCCATCTCAATGTTTTCAAAGAATATTGCATAAATTAAAATATACATCTTTAATTGCAACTAAGCATTCAATATCCCATTGGTTACAACTGTTTAGTTTCTGTTCGATCATTATTTACTCAGTGTTGTGAAAAATGTAATAAAGTTAAGAATGTTTTCAAATTCATATTGGCATATTTTCCTCTTGCTTTACTTTATGAAGGAATTACACAATTCATATCTGTGTAACCTTAAATTAGTTTACTAATAAAACATCTGGAGGGTCAAAAGTACATAGGATTTTCTTAAGCACTAGATTTTGCTCTCCATTATAAATCAGTTAAAATATAATTTTAATACTACATTTATTGTGACTGTTCCATACTAACTGTGTAAGGCTTTTAATCCACTTTTATTACTTTTTGCTAAAATATGTGGCATAAACTGTGAAAAGAATTATGGCATAACAAATTATTTGTGTTTAAATGACTGTAATCCAGTTAATTATGTTTCTCTAATTTTTACCTAGCATTTAAAACACCTATGTCATAGTATTTACAATTTTGTACATATTCCTCAGTCTTTCACTTCAGAGTACAAGGTACTAAGAAAAAAAAAAGAGGAAAAACAAAAGACAGTTAATAAGTAGCAGGGGAGGGGAGTCTCTGAATCATAATGCATACTGTCTTTCTAACAATTCATAGTTGCAGTCACCATTTAATTCAAGTCAGCAGGAAAGAAGTGAGAAAAAGGGCTAGAATCCTGGATTCTATTCCAGTCTTCCAGTTTTCATGCTCTTCCATGTTTCTTGGCAGGCGGCCTGCTTTGACCTTACAATGGGAGACACAACATCAATGAAGAAGCACCTGCCTTAGCCAGTAGCTTTGGCCTACACTTTAACTCAATCTGCACAGAAACTTTCTTTGAAAGCTCTGTGAACTATTCACATATGCTGTCTCATCTATTTCTATAACATCCATTGAGCTTATCACCATTTTCCAAATGGAAAATGTGAAGTGCAAAGTGATGATACGGGAAATCAGAAAAACTAGTATTCAGGTTCTAACACAAACAGCCTTTTGGTCTAGAATCTATCTTCTCTGAATGTTTACTAGACAGGTATACTTTGTAGTAACACAGATGGTTCAGCACACATACATATTTCAACACCTTGCTGAAGGACAAAAGTGTTGTAACAGTTATGGTGGATAATCTGTTAACTCTTACAGTGAGTATAATGCTTTTGATGTTTCATAAATGCTACAAAAAAAATTCAAAGAGTAAGAGATCTTACATGGGTTTTTTGCAATGAAAGTTATTATTGCATTTCTACTAAGACATAAAATAATAAATATCAACACATGAAAAGAATCTATTGTCAGAAATAAAACATGGTTAAGGGTCAATTTCAATGACTTCAAAGTATTAGAGAAACGCATTTACAGTGATCAATATACATTTTTCTTGCTCAAGAGGCTTTTATGCTGATGCACTCATTTTCAAAAAGGGAAAATATTTTGTACTATGAAAACAAAGGGAAATTGGTTGATTTATGTGACTACAGTAATGTTTCAAACATTTTCAACTTCTGATGTTTCAGGATAGTAGAATTATCCTTCACCTTTCAAAACCTTTTAAATGTAAATCATAAAGCCATTATCAAACCACAAAGAACCACATGAATATCTGATATAGGACACTACAGACCTGATAATTATCACTGTGGCAGCATATTTGTCGATTTTAAGGAGCAATTTGATGTTAAATTTTGTGTTATCTTCCCAAGAAAACAAAAATATCCATATTAAAAAATGCATAGAAAAGCCATGTCATGCTAAGAGTACTGATGTGTATATGAAATGAGAAAAAAACAGTGATCTTATTACTATGGCATGGTGTTTTGGAACACTGAAAAATATATTATCATAAAATAGCTAAAATTTGCAATTTACATTAACCGCAATATTACTCTTTCCAACCTGTAAGCATGTAATTAAAAAATGGTACAGGTCATATTTTCTTAATGATGGTGAAAGAGAGATATTAATTTATTTCCTTCATCCTTCTTGTTTTTGAAATTCACAATCAAATGCATTCCCATTTTTCTGGAGTTCTCTAATATAATACTTGAATGTATAGTTAATATTTCATATGACCCATCCAATGCCCTTTTCAGACCTTCAGAATAACATTTTCAAATGCCCACCAAAGAGATCGTCCTGTCTCCAGGAATGATCAAATATGTCTCAAGTTACCGCAATGTGGTTTTACATTAGGAGAATATCAGCTGCCAGTTCATATAATTTGCACTTGAGAGAGAGTGAATTTTTTTTATTCTTTATCTACTCAGCCATACTATATCTTTGAAAAACATAAAATTCTTTGTGCCATTTCTTCAAATACTCATCCTTGAAATTCTAACACCAGGGGATTTAGATACATTTCTAATGTAATGCCCTGGTATTCTATTTAGACCTGTGATCTTTCATCTTTCACTGATATAAGCTACCAGAGATAAAAATAGGTCATTTAAGGAGAGAATCCTAGAAGTATGCAAGACTCTAGAGGTGCAAAATCATGAAATATGAGACAAAGCCAAAGAAATTTGAGGAAGAAACTTCCTGGATAATCTTTTAACTTGATACTGTCTGTTACACATGGTAGATGCTTTGATAATAAAGAAAGTTCAGACTTATCTAACAATAATACCCAAATACAGGTTAATCAGTGACTATGATATATAAATTTAGTAAAGAATGAAATGACCTACTTATGTGTATGCTGAGGGCATTTAATTTTTCATGAGTGCTCCACATGACTCTGAATTCACGGTGTCCTAGTCTTCCCTATCTGTTGCTCCTTCAAAGATAATAAATGCAAGCAAAATGTGATGTAATAAAGGTCATGATGGAAACAATAAGTTGGAAATATATTTTCAATTTTCTTATCTAAAAGCAGAAGTTTCCCTTTAGTATAGAACTGCATTACAATATAGTGCTTTGATGCCTTAAAGTGTTGGGATTATTACAGGTTTCTAACAATAATGTATTCCCACTTGCTTTGGGATTAAAAAAATATATATCTTTCTACATTAACAGCCTAAGGCAAAGGAAAAATGGCCCTCCAATCTACCTTGACCTGTAAGACTACATTGACAAAGTTTACTTGGAATGTCAGAACCTTCAGACTGACGACTAAATATATTTTCACTTCTGACATTTTCATTACTTAAGTTTGCTTTCGCCTCTGATTGCAGTGATATGGGACCCAATTAAAGAACATGTTAGATATTGTCAGTGAGGCTGTTTTTATCATGACTCTAGCTAGTAACTCACTGCTAGTAATTTCTCAACACCGTAACCAGAATTCAACATTATTACTCTATATTTGTCTAGTCCTCTCACATTTTTCAATTTCAATTTTACCTATAAAATGTTTTCCTCACACCAACCCTGTGAGGTGAGTGGGCCAAGTTTTATTTTATAAATGAAAAAAACTAAGGATTGAAAACTTTATGTGATATTCTCAAAATTGTGCAAGTTAGTATCAGAGGCAAAGATAAAACCCAGGTGCCCAGTTCCTAGGAGAGTTCCCTTTCTACAAAGGCTATCCACTCAATCCAGCAGAAAAACCTTCTCTTGGCTCAATTAGTAACATTGTAGAAAAAAAAAAGAAGATAATACTGCATCATGTTGTTGGCTAAAGGAACAAGAGACAAATTATTCCTTGTGTCTGTGATTTGCATATTAGACTATGACATGGTCTATAAAAAATATTTATTAGGCCACCCATCCTTGGAGGGCCAAGGACAGCCGTATTTGCTTTTCATTCCCAGGGCCTAACAAAATACTAATCATAAAAGGAATATAACGGATACCTGCTATTGATGAACAGTTCATGAGCTCTGTCTTTAGGGGAAAAAATATTATTTATTATTTTAGTGTTTCAATAAAGGCTACATAATACTAGGAGTCAGAAGAATACTAAGGCACTAGAATATTAAGAGCCCATTTGTGGCACTTTTCAAGCATGTTTTACTGAACAAATTTCCTATCTTGACTGTAAAGATAATGGTACCAAACTTTTCTACCTCATAGCATTTCTGTAAGGATTAAAAAATGTAACATAAGAAAAATGTTTTCTAAGAGATACAAAGAGATATACAAATATAAATTATTTTTCTGAGAACTAGGAACTTTAAAAGAATATAAATTTTATTAAGAACTGATATACAACACTAGAGCTGCAAACTACAAGTTGGTAAGTCATGTTTTTAAATGTCTTTTTTCATTTAACAAAAGAAAGCAATTATAATATATGAAATGTTCAAAGTTTGTTTTTTCTTCACTAAATGGGTCTCATCATTCAAACCATGAAGCATATATTTAAGCAAGAATGTAGAGGGCTGCCTTACAGTAATTTCTGAGGATAGCAGCTTCTGACTGTGGAGTTGATATTAACTACACAGATACCCCCACAGCATTCTAAGGAAAATACGACTGCTCTCGGTAGAACTATCTTGGTTCCTGACACCCTATCATTTTAATTAAGAGAAATAACTTATCTGATATCTAGTATAACATGAACATATATCAGCATCTGCAAAGTCCTCACTAATAACAACAAAAATCCCAGAGGCCCTGGGGCGCCTGGGTGGCTCGGTTGAGCAACTGCCTTCGGCTCAGGTCATCATCCCGGAGACCCGGGATCGAGTCCCACATCAGGCTCCCTGCTGGCGGGAAGCCTGCTTCTCCCTCTCTCAGTCCCTCTGCTTGTGTTCCCTCTCTGGCTGTGTTTCTCTCTGTCAAATAAATTTTTAAAAAAATCTTAAAAAAAAAAAAAAAAAAAGGAATCCCAGAGGCCCGAAGTCCCCTTACCCATGTGGATAGACTGATCTCATATTATAGCATCAATTTAGGATATCAGAACTAGTAGCAACTGGAGCCCGTCCAGTCACAAAGGGCCAGGGCAGAGTGGGTCTGGTGTTGATACAATAGGCATAAATGAATCTGGGAATAAGGGAAGGTCTTAATCTTAAATCCAAGGGAGTAAACAGGCAACGGAAACTGAATCTGAAGCAAAACCTGGAAAGATTCCATAGGGAAGTTTAGGCTTGAGAAAGAAACCTTGTACCCACAGTGAATGCCAAGGGCACAGAAGAACTGTTCAAGGAGCTGAACTGACTTGAGCATCTATTCCTGCCACAAAGATTCTAAAGGCTTCCTTGAAACTGTGTAGAATGTGGTCTTACCTCTGGGTCCTCAATAAAAAAAAAATAAATCCAGCAGCTCTTGCACTTTTGATTCTGCTGTTATATACAGGCTGCAATTCTCACTTATCCCTAAGCAATCCTGTGTATATTTAAAAATTCTAAATGAAGTATAGAAAGCTCAGAGCAATAAATAAATACATACATAAATACATAAATAAATAATAACACGGGGTTATCCACGCAGGCCTGCTACTTGACTGAGACAAACCCCAAACTTGGATAAAAAGAATAATCCCAGTCCTGACTATTGTGCTAGAACAGCAGGTTGATAATAGTATGTGCAAATTCAGAATGGAGTTCTTTAAGAATTAGAGATTACTATGGACAGATTCTGGATCTGATCAGAACATCTTGGTTTCTATCTAGGTAGGAAGAAAGGAGATTCAGAAAAAGAAATAAAAATCTTGTCCTCTTCCTTACCTTAACGCTGATAGTTTTAAAGTGTCATATGATTAAATGAAAACAAAACAACGTATCTTAACATGACATGCTGAAACCACGTAATTCTACCATCATAAGATGACAGATGTACAGGAAGAGAGCGTAACTCTCCCTAATTATAATCACTGACTTAAGGAACCTCACTAGCGAGCGGCACCTTGTACTGGAGACCCTAAACTGAGCACTTTTATCTATCCGGCCTAAACAATGGAACTAGTACTGAGGTGCCCAAAGGTCATAGCAAATGCCCATAGTCAGGAAGAGTGTGGGAGATCCACGAAATGCACACTTTTCAGACTGAGAGCTTGAGATGAAAAGTGTTTATTATTAACTCCTATGATCTCACAGAAGACAATGTATTAAAACAAAATTCCTAGATTCTAATGAAAGTAACTGGAGTTCCCTGAGGTCACTGAGCCAAATGCTTATTTCCATTTTTAATACAAACTCTACAATGCAGGTCCTTATTGCTTCCCACCCAGAATGTTTGTACTGTCTTTTAAACAGTTTCTTTGCTTCCAGTATCTCTCTAACTTATCAGATGAACCATTTTCTGATTATACTCACAAAGGAAGTTCCAACTGTGTAATTCCCCAACTCATTAAACTTCAATGGTTTCCAATTTCCATCAAAATTTTATATGAATTCCCTACCTCTAAGATATATTCAGGCATTTTCTTCCATTACTATCCTATTTATACCCTAAACGCCAGTGATATTTAGACTAATCATTCCTAAATATGATTTGTTCAGCCTCCTTTTGTTGTTTTCTTCAAATGGTCCTCTTATTCTAAAATGCCTACTCGTGGCACACCTGTCTGGTCCAATCAGTAGAGTGGGCAACTCTTGATCTCAGAGTTGTGAGTTCAAGTGCTATGTTCGATGTAGAGATTACTTAAAAATAAAATCTTTTAAAATAAAAGAAAATGCCTCCTCTCTTACTTCAAACCACTCAATCCTACCAGTTCAAGGGCCATCTCAGGTGCATCCTTCTTTCTGATATTTTCTGGACTCCTAACTAGACTTTATCTTTCTCTCATTTAACCTCATAACCCAGTGGTCTCATATTGCACCATTCACAATCTGCTTGGATAGATTCAATTGTGAGGTTGCCACAGTTCCCAAAAATATAATTATTTTTAAAAATTATGACTTATATTTTAATCACTCACATTACAATACACAGTACATTGTGATACTTGGGAAATGCGGCACCTGGGTGGGTCAGTTAGTTACGAGTCTGCCTTTAGCTCAGGTTATGATCCGGGAGTCCCAGGATCCAGCCCCAAGTCAGGCTCCCTGTGGAGGAGGGTGTCTGCTTCTTCCCTCTGCCTCTGCTCCTTGTCTACTCATGCTCTCTCTCTCTCTCTCTCTCTCTTTCTCTCTCTCTCTTTCAAATACACAGATAAAATCTTTTAAAAAATGATACTCGGAAAAAAAAAAAAAAAAAAAAAAAAAAAAAAAAAAAAAAAAAAAAAAAAAAAAAAAAAAAAAAAAAAAAAAAAAAAAAAAAAAAAAAAAAAAAAAAAAAAAAAAAATAAATAAAATAAAATAAAATAAAATAAAATAAAATAAAATAAAAAAAAATGATACTCGGGGAAATGTCCATTAAATCATTAAAATTACTTAAAGAGTTAGACATTTCAACCTTAACTTTCTACAGCATGTGTTACCTTTTAAAACCAAAAATCTTGACATCTGAGTATCTGGGTTTTTTGGCTTATAAAGTTTCAGATATATTATACATTCTAGCCAATACAGAGTCCTGTGAACATACAAGTTTTGTGTCTGTCCTTTAAAATAATTTATAACAATTAAGACACTTTAAGAAAATATCATGGTAAAAAAAATTTTTTAAGAGAAAAAAAAGAAAATATCACAGTACACCTAAAAGTTCTTGGTTTTGAAGATATATCTGAGTCAATGTTCAGAAGCCAATATAATTTGCTGACCTTAACAAAATACAATTACTAGAAAGTAATGGGTTCCAGTTTCATCATAAAATAAAAATAATGCTTTTCTGAGTCTTAAAATCATAAAAATATTAACATGCTGTCCTTTTATACTTGTCATTTGGGAGCAATTTGTAACTACTGAGGAATTGTTTCCTAAAGTGACTACAGTAATGCAATTTCCAAAGTATATGCCATATTAAGAATAACCCCCCAAAAAAAGAATAACCCAAAGGAGTCTTAATCCAATATATGTAAAAAAGTTAAAGAACAGATCTCACTTTCAATATATCAAAACTGAAAATGACAAAAATAAAAATGGGCCAAAAAATTAAAAATAAGTAATAAAAATGGACCCAAATCCTACAGCTTGAAAAAAATCAGATCACTTTGGTATCATTTATGCAGTAGGTCTTTAATTCTGTACTGTGACATACAGTTCTTAGATTCAGTCCACAAAATATATTATAGTTAATCATGCCCTAGAAGGAGTTTCATATTTCAAAGTCTCAGGAATTAGATCTCTATAGTTAGTGTTTCATGAAGGACTACAAAATTCTCCTGTGGTTCCCAAATTATATTATTATACTATTTTATTTTCCCCTGTTAAAGTACAGAAGATCTCATACCTGATCAACAGCACTGTGTGTCCTTTCTCTATATTAAGATATTTGCCTTTATGGCCTCTTAAACACCATAAGACTCCATGGGGAGAAAGTGCATTAGACAAAGGAATATCTCTGGATGAGTCCATCACTGAAAGAACATCCCAGTATAGTGACACTTTTTTGGTACTATTCAAAGATGAGTATAACCTCTAATCTAGAAGAAATGTTAAAACATTAATTTCAGAAAAGTTAGCACTGCTGATTCATACAGATCTACAACTGAGTGAATGTAACGAAGCTCATTATGATGAATGTCCTTCAAACACTGAATCCAATTTTGCTTAGTTTTATTAAAAGCCATTACATAGGGGGCGCCTGGGTGGCTCAGTGGGTTAAAGCCTCTGCCTTGGGCTCAGGTCATGATCCCAGAGACCTGGGATCCAGACCCACATCGGGCTCCCTGCTCGGCGGGAAGCCTGCTTCTCCCTCTCTCACTCCTCCTGCTTGTGTTCCCGCTCTGGCTGTGTTTCTCTCTGTCAAATAAATAAAATCTTTAAAAAAAAAAAAAAGCCATTACATAGTAACCCTGAATTTATTTTATAACAATCATTTGTAATATTAAAAACTCTTGTGGCATTTAAGAATGGAAGCCAATGAAAATGAACTTAGAGGCAAGGCAAACCAAGATAATGTAAATCATACAACAATAATTTAGTAGGACTGATAATTTTAAAATAAGATTGCAGAAGATCGCATTAGTATTTATTTCTTCACATTCTTATCTCTAGGAAAAAAATGTAATTCACTCACATTAAACAACACCTAATAGCTGTTCATTTGGATTTCTAGGTATAAGACATGGAAAAAATTATATACACACACATATTAGAAAAATAGGGTTATGGGACCCTCCCTGGGTGGCTCAGTCAGTTAAGCATTTGCTTTCTGTTTGGGTCATGATTTCAGGGTTCTGGAAGAGAGCGCTGTGTTGGGCTCCCTGCTCAGTGGGGAGTCTGCTTTTTTTCTCTCCCTCTGCCCTTCCCTCCTACTTGTGTTCTCTCTTTCTCTTTCTCTCTCTCTCTCTCTCTCTCTCTCTCTCTCTCTCTCTCTCTCAAATAAAGTCTTCTTTAATAGATAAAACCTTAAAAATAAAAGAAAAGAAAAATGGGGTCCATGTCATTATTTTAGGGGTGCACCTACCTAATTCATCTAAATATTTTTCACCTTACGATTTTTTTAAATTTCTTAACAATAGAGGGCAACATTTACAAAAATTGCAGAGGACATTTTGCCTGCTGTTTTTAAACATCTATGTGTATAAAGGGATATCTTAACTAACACTCATGACATTACTACTACATAATGTCATAATTGCAATGTTTTTATGGAATTGGACCTGATCATAAAGCCTGAATGAATAGTGAACTAACATTGATGTCAAGTGTGCTTGTAACAAACATCAGTAAAATGTTTCACAAAACAGCAAGCCAATGTCTAAAAATGGTCCTTAATTGATTATTTATAGTTATCCAAATCTGTTTAAAATAACTCACTAAAGCATTTCATTTACTTATTAAAGCATTTTAAAATAAAGAGAACCAATAAATGTTAAATAAAATTTAAAGAAAATATAAATTCCATCCTCCAAAGTAGCATAAGAGCCTATAATTAAGGCATGACATTGGGATATTTTAAAAAATGTAAGCTTAATCAAAGTTCTTAGCTGAAATTCATTTTCATGGCAACTTATTAGATATAGACCTCAGCTATATTATTTACATATATTATGGTATTGTATCCTTTGTCTTTATTAAGTAATTAAATCCAAAAACCTATGTAATATGAACATGACAGTGGTGACCATTTCGTTGTACTCTATTGTTTCAGGCATTCTGCCTGACCCAGTTACTTTGTTACGCATTTGCATCCTGAAAACAAGCCCGAAACCTTGGGATTATTAGCTTCAGCATACAGATAAGACATGCAAGTCCAGAAAGGCTATGTGTTTTTTTGCCCGAGGTGACAGAATTTGAAACCAAGTCTGAGTGTAAATCCCATACTTCGTCATTTGTAAAAGTATCTGATTTTCTACCACTATTAACGTGATGTATTCATTCCTAGTCATTTCTTGCCTTCCCTAAGAAAACAGGAAGATAGACACATATAATGTTTTCTTATCATTCAACTTCTCTATTTCCTAAGTACCTCATATATAAATATGTAACAGTAATATTTAATATCTATAGTTCACAGAGTTGTTGTGAGGTCTAAGTATGAATCATGTAAGTGAATAGTTCAGTGAAAAAAAAACCCTGTACAAGATATTACTGTTAAAAATTAAAAAAAGTGATGGCAGCTTCGAGGATGGAGAGAGTCTACAAAACAATGCTGATTTTTGTGTGTGTGATTTCTTACCTCCTTTTAAACATAGTCCCTTATTTCACAAAACTAACCCTTATCTAGTCACTTCCTGCACCAAAATCCGGGTTCAATTCACCATCAAATCTTGATTGACCTAGCCTCTTGTGCTCCCTTGTTTTCCCTCTGTGACCTTGTAGTCTATTCAAAGGCAGCGACCAGAGTTGGGATCCTTTATAATAATAAGCCAGTTCATGTCAAGTCTCTGCTCAAAACTCTGCTTGGTTACTATCTTTCACGCCGAAAGTCAAAATCCGTGCGCTGGCTCACAAGCTTTATTTCTCTCTAACGTCTTTGCTCACTCACTCCTACTTAGCCCCCAGAGCCTGTCCTCTTAGTTGTAAACACAGCCAGTTGCTGCTCCCCTCCCTGCCCCCCCCACCTCATCAGGTCCTCTGGTCCCCTACTCATTTTGGTCTCTCTGAAATTGTCCCCTCATAAAAGAACATATGCCTGATCACCCTTAATAATATATCAGCCCGTCACATCTGATTACATACTCCTATGGCACTTCGAATATTCTCCTTCATAGCACTTATCATCACTTAATATTTTATATTTTTTGTGTTTATTTATCATCTTGGCCTAATTTAATAAATACACTCATTATAATAAGGATTTGAACTCTCTCCTTCATTGTACCCTTTACCAATGTAATAAATAAATTAATATGTGTAGAATAAATAAATCAGGAGAAGCTTCTTAAAGACATAGATTTCTAAAATAGTTTCTGAGGGATAATCAGTTGAATCTGAGCAATCTGAAATGATACAAAATAAGTGTTCCAGGAAGAAGCCCTAAGAAATATATAGAGTGGAAAAAAAGATAGCAGAGTCTATACAAATCAAATAATTCAGTTTTATTGCTGTATGTAGTGTGAACAGAGGAGTAGGCATAGTTGAGACTAGAAATTGCATTTTACTGGGGTTTGGAGGGTCATGACTGTCAGAGAACAAGTTTGAATTTAATTTAATAAGCAATGGGGAACCTCTAGATGCTTTTGGCCAGGGAAATTACATAACTGAAGCACTGTAGGAAGATTTATCTTGCAAGAATATTAAGTACAGATTCAAAGAAGGAAGAGTTTAAGTAGAGAGTCCAGAACTTTACATAAACCTTTTCAACCTGATTCACCCTAACATTTAATAAGTCAGAAGAAACAGATTTTAATTTGTTCTTCCATTTAAGGTCAATGAGTTGAAAATAAAGAGAATACGGAGACACATGGCATTTTTACAATAAAAGATGAAAACAAAATGGTGAAGAACACAAATATCAAAGGAAAAATACCAAGAAAATAAAATGTATCTACGTGATATAAAGGACTTTTTTAATGACCAAAGAAAATCTGAGGACACAAATGTATGTCTAATGATGAAATCATAGATTTTATATGACTAAGATCTTCTACTATAAAAGAAAACTGTATTTTCCACTTATTTCCTCTCAAAGGGATATGATACAAAATAACAATGCTGTCAAAAAAATGAAAATCATCTATTTTATACTGTACATCTGAATTAGGAGCAACTAAATGATAACTATACTATACTATATGTTGTGTGCATTATTATACAATATACATATAGTGTATATATATTATATTAGTACACTAGTATATACACTATAGCATATATTACTATATGTACACTGTGTATATAATTACTATTAGTATGTATACAAGTACATAACTAGTGTACATTATTATGAACATATACTGTATTATAATGTACAAGATGGAATTAGAATTCCTGGGTTCTGAGAAAATAATATGGACTCAAACAAATGGGGAGAATGTAATACAAGAAAAAGATCTGTTCTGAAGTCATGTATTTCTCAAAAGTAGCCTTCAGAAATCCCTGAAAAGGGTCAATAATTCAAATTATAACTTGGAGATGATAAACATTTACAGTATTTGCTACATTTACATGATCCTACAGCCAATTAAGAACAGTAATTATATATCTGAAAGAAGTCATTGTTTTAAATTTGTTCGACTCAGAGGAAATTTTTTCTTTAATTTCACTTGGGATGCGTATACAGGTCCTTCTTGATTTTCTCCAGTACTTCTTCATTTAGTAACTATATAGCAAATATTTAGCCTAATATCACAAACTTGGGAAAAACTTTTGAGAAAATTCTTGCCTGTGTTTTGTGTCACTGTTATTTCCTTTCCCATACTTGAGAGATTCATTTCAATTATTCAACTGAATAATTTCAAACACTATTCTAGACATTTGGATAAAGAGTAAAATTTAAACATGTTAAATATATCATGTCCTCAAAGACATCAGAGTCTGTCTAATATATGTGGGGAGAAAGGTAAGGAAATGATTTAAACAGATGTGTAAGTGCTGTGATTAAAAAAAAATAAACAAAAATGTTGTGACACTAAATGGCCATTTCATTACACTTGCATGTGAACACTGAGAACTACCAGAAGGCTCTCTGGGATAAACGCTGTGACAGCCCTATAAAAACAAAGATGTGTGACAACAAGCTGAACTCAGGGGCATCAGAGAAGCCTTCCCCAAAAGGACATTTTGGAAGTTCTGTTGAATAAATAATTTGAGAATAATGAGAAAAATGATACTTTAGGAAAAGGAAAGAGTAGAATCAAAGACTCAAATATGAAATAGCTAAGTATATTTGGAGAAGTGCAAATAGTTTAGTAATACTTGGACAAGATTTTGTACCAGCTATACTGACCGCCAATTTGAAAATTCCATCCAGAGAAATAAAACGGCATTTGTCTAATCTAAATAATGCACAGGAAACTTCGAATATGTAGTTATGTTGCAGAGAATGAGTTGAAGTAAAACAATGGAATTATTTTACAAATAAGTAATAGGGAAGTCTTTCAAGGCCATAAAATAGCTTGGCAGCATAACCCACACATAAATGAGCCCAAAGTGGATTGAACAGTAAATTTCAGGCTCCAGTTGCTGGATAATTTATCTGATGGTATAAAATAAGGAATAACCGTAGGGCAATACATTTTTGATTAACAGAAAATACTCTTCAAACAAATTTTTAAGCCAGCACTTGAGCCAGAGCAGTCTATATTAGCTAAAATAGAATGAAATACAGGAAAATTCTCATATCTCATAAAGAACTACAGAAAGTATTTTTTTTTTGCAAATACATAGACAACATGGCATCATATATACACATCTACTCATGCATACATAATCTGCAATACTGTTTTTTAAAAGATGAATCTAGCCTAGTATTTGGGTTTTAATAGTTTACAGATTAAATAAGAATTTAGAGGAGAGAGAACAGCAGCCCAGATAGAACAAGTTATCCCAACATGCACCATCATGCATGTACGTGGAACCTGGGCCGACAGAAGACCCAGAAGAAGCTGAGCCTGACAGATGGGATCACACCTTGCAGGTTCTCAGAGAACACTGGACTTCCTGTATCACAACAATCTCCACACATGCAAACCAACTCTATTTCTTTAATGCCAACACCAGTATGAGACACATAGTACCTAAATGGTGTTCAACAAATTGACTCCATGAATTTCAAAGTATTTTTCTCCCTGCTACTCTGTACATTCAACCATTCAACCCCCAACAATCATATCTCTCTTATTTACCGATAGATCTTCAGACCTTACCACTATTTATGGTACATGTAGAATGTTATCTATAAATACTTACTGAATAAAGAAATCAGTAAGTTAAAGATACAGAACCCAACCACAGAAAAGGAGGACCTGTTTAGAGTTGTTTAATTTTATCTACTCTGATAAATGGTTCCTCTGATACCCTAGTGAGAAAGAAATACATATTCTCAAAGAGAAATGAGGGATAAAAGGAACTTGAAATTATAGTCAAGATTGAAGAACTCAGAATTGAGAGACCAGATAAGCTGCACTCTTGACAGAACAGTCTGTGCACAGGGCTTAGACCTGTTATGCAACAAAATATTAACTCAGCAATGTTGAAATAAGTTATCAATCGGATGTCACTAAAACCTAGAATGCTAAATGCTAGGAAAATAATAGTTTTCTTATCGGCAATAAAGTCAGCTCCTAATATACAGCATGCACAATCATTAATTGCATAAATGGAAACTTCAAGTATATTTCATTGCTTCTCTTTCTAAAAAGGGGAAAATATATACATTTTCAACTGATATATGACGGGGCTTTTAACTTAGTATTCTTTACTCCAATCACTGAAATTATAAGACTGTTATATCAGCAAAAAGTATCGCTCTAAGACAATATTCACTAATGAGTCATTCACTTATAGAATTAACCGCATTCAAATCATTCATTCCACTTCACACTAGTATAGACAGATGGTCAGACAGATATGGACAGAGCTACATCTTTGATCATGTTGTCAACTTCTTTATCATTACTTTCTCATTACAAACATGTTGCATATCTATAGTAAACTGCAATTTCATTCATAAAAATTAAGATTTCATGAATTCTATGAATGATGTGGAATGACTGCTAGAATCAAATGCATAGACAAAAGAGGATCTCACAGAATAAAACTTGATAAATGAGAAAATATCTACAAGAATGCTTCAAAAGAACAAATATTTTAAAAGGCCCTTGGGAAAATAATTTTTTTTTAAAAGTCCTAGTTTGTTTTTGGTGTACTTTTTTTTTCCTTTCTTTTTTCTACCCACTCCCTCCTCCCCACCTCCCCACCCCCGCCAAAACCAAAAAAAAACAAAAACAAAAAACAAAAAAACTTAACCTCCTGGGAGGGGGAAATAAGCAGTGGTTGTTTATAGATAGAGTTTCTTTGTGAAGAGATAAAAAAGTTTTGGAATTAGATAGTGGTGAGGGTTGCACAACCTTATTATAATAAAAACCACTAAATTGTACACTTCAAAAGGGTGACACACAGTATTTGAATTATATTTCAATAAAAATAAAAAAGTTGAAAATAAATTTTAAGAAATTAACTTCCTTAGAATTATGCTGTGAAAGTTAAATGTGAAATAAAAGTTATCCCTTTATGTATTGATAGCTATTATTTGAAAATGTACCTAGGAATAATAAGATTTGAGTGTTTTTCTTACTCTAGGGAAATGTATAGTTGCAATTAATATTTTTAAAATATGAGATAAAATAGCCTTCAAAAGTTTAGCTTCTAAATAAAATCTTTAAAAAAAGGTGGGGGCAGGGGCACCTGCATGGCTCAGTCAGTTTAGTGTCAGCCTTCTGCTCAGGTCATGATCCCAGTGAACTGGGATGAGTCCCACATGGGCCTCTCTGCTCATCGGGGAATCTGGTTCTCACTCTCCCTCTGCCTCCTTCTATCTTTCTCTCTGTCAGATGAATAGATAAAACTTTAAAAAAAAGTTTAGCTTCATACTTCTGTTCAAAATTCAAATAATACTTTAATCTCTGCTAATGTGGAATTTAGCGGTATTTTCTTTCCTCATTATCAATTTTCTAGACTGGTGTAACAGGACCTCCTAGGCACTTCTGTTTTGTTTTGTTTTATTTAGTTTGTTAATAAATTGGAGTAAATTAGAAAACATAATTTTATCTTCAAGTTACAGTAAGATTCTAGAAAAAAGTTAATTCTCGATTAAAGATCCAATCTTTCATCCATATGGCAAACATTGTTGTGGGGTCCAATGATAACACAAAGCACTCAAAATTCCAATCTCCAGAAACATAAAGATGTAAACTTAAATAAAACCCAGGATGAAACATCCTTTATGACGGAAGTCAAATTTTCCTTTTACTTTAGATTAAATTAAATATTTAAGTTTTATAGATAGTTTCCTTTTACAGAGTTGTAATATAAAGCACAGCAGAAACTTCGAAGCAGTTGAGCATTATTTGATATTTCATAGCTCTCAGGGAGCCTGCTTCCCCCTCTCTCTCTGCCTGCCTCTCTGCCTATTTGTGCTCTCTCTCTCTGTCAAATAAATAAATAAAATCTTTTAAAAAAAATAAAAGAACAAAGAAAAAATGACTTTGTAAATATCATTGATATTTTTGACTTATTTAAGAGTATAACATCTAGCATATAGTTTCATTATTTAGAATATTCATTTTTAATTTTATTTTATCTATAACAATAATGGCTATTTAAACCCTATATTTAAGCTTCTTATTATTACGAATTATTACATGTACAAAGTAAAAAAGCACCAAACTCTATAAATGGATAAAACTGAAAATGCTTTGACCCTCCTATCTGGAGGAAAACATCTACTTTTTTGTGTGTATGTATACTTCCAAAGAATGCTAATTCAGAAGTATGCATTTATGTGTATCTGCATACATGTAAGTATATTTTTATGCAAAAAGAGTAACATTATAGCTCCCATAATTTCTACTCTTATGTAGCTGTATATAATGGACAGCTTCCTTTATCAGCAAATATAGATCTATTTTGGTTATTTAAAGAGCAGCACAGTATTTTGTTAAGAAATCTGCCCATTATTGATAAATACTTAGGCTGTACAGTGTTTTATACAATATGTTTTTGCTATTACAAATCATACTGCAATAAACTTTCTTGTAATGTTCATTTGACTTGCATAACTGTATCTGTGAAATAAATTTCAAAGCCATACTTTGATCCTATCCTTTAACAACGCTGAAGTACTCTGTAATGAAAAACACTCTTCAATTGTACTCTCCTCTCTTGACTCATTAATGTATCCCTAAATATCCATCACTTAATCATGATGAAGATAACAAAGGAATCTATATCTTAGGAAAATTTGAATGTAAATACTAGCAAAGAGTATATCCTTAGAGTTGTTTCATTAAAAACTAAACTGGCAACGATTAAACTGTAATTAAGATCTTTTATCTGGAATTAGCTAATTTTTAGAACTAAGAGAAAGAAAAAAGGAAAAATAATCCGGAGGACATTCTTTATTGATTCAAACAAAAGAATGGAATGAAGAAAATAATGTCTTTGTGTATGTGTGAACTGTGAGAGAACTGATATAAAAAGGTACCATGATTCCATTACTTGTTCCTTTGTTTTTGCTTTGTTGTTGTACCTTTAGTTAGACTCCATACTCCAATTAAGGTTGCCAGCAGTGATGTACAGTAACAGTATTTCAAAATTCAACCATTGTTTCATCAAAATGTCACTTTGGTCTGTCATTGGTTGTACTTCAAAAAGCTCGGGGTTACCTCAATTAAAAATGAGTCTCACTGCACTTCGCAGATTTCATGCAGAATCATACAATGAGTGCTCTGCTCAGACTGAAAAAGACAAGGAAGAGAGTGCTATTTTTGTATCTCTTGCTATATTCTATTTTTGCCGATAACCTTCCAGCTCAATGTTTTTCCCTCTGTAGAATCACCTGAAGAGGTTGCAAATGATATATTACATTATATCATTCTTGGTCACAATTATGAACAATCTAGTGTTGATTTTAATTAAATAATAGCAATGATACTTCCACAAAAAGCCTAACTGCAGGAAAACTAACCAGTCATTCAGATGTTAGTCCACACTGTAAAAGTAAAATGTCTTGGCCTATACTTAAAAGATATACAAAATACCTTTTTTTTTTTTTTTTTTTTTTAGGTACCCTCAAAATATACCACTTCAGCATGTGGACTATTTTGAGCTGAAGGTAGACCAGGGGGGCTCAAGAGAAAATTTTGTCCTTCCTTTACACAAAAGAATCTAAATTGGGGGTCTTTAATAAAGGTTATTACCAAAGATAATTTTTATCTGAGTGACCCACCTTATGGCAGGGAAAACATCTAATTATCAAATATCTCCTCTTCTTATTAGTGCTATGTGAACCGCATTTCTTCCCTCTGAGGTTCCACAGCCCTCCCCCTTCTCCCTAGTTCAGAATGACATATATACCTAATTTTGCCTGGCTGTCTTTGTAATTTCTTTGGCGTGTGGATTCATGGTATATACATTAGATTTGACCATCTCCTGTTAATCTGTCTCATGTCAATTTGATTTTCAGTCCAGCTGGAAGGACCTAGAAGAGAGCAGGAAATTCTTAGTCCCCAACTAAATTACTTCAAGCCTTCGACAGATAAAGCTAGAGATATTTGATTTTAAAATATCTTATATATTGTGGCCAGGAACCATTTCTTTTTTGGTAATTTAGGAACTTTTTGCTGCCTATGTAGTTGATTAAACTAGTCGCATTCCACTAGAGGAAACAAGAACATTGGCTAACCACGCTACACTATTTTCTTCACAGGCTGCCACCAACTCTTTGCAACAAAGAGTGCAGAGTTGTGATTTCACTATAATTAGTTAGTAAATTTTAGGGTATGCCAGCCAAAACTGACTACAAGAGCGATGTTTCTATCTCCACTACATCCAAATAAACTAAAATGAAGGCAAATATCCAACTCTTAAAGAATGGATGATACCTTAAGAAGCCTGCCCAGTGCAGTGAAAATGTAATAGAAATACAAGCAGATATTGGGCGTACCTGCCTGGCTGAGTAGGTGGAGCATGTGATTCTTGATCTCAGGGTTGTGAGTTTGAGTCCCACATTGGGTGTAGAGATTACTTAAAAATAAAATCTTAAGAAACAAGAACTATGAGTATGTATTGTCTATAGTACCAATTAAAGCTAGAGAGAGCTACATTTTTTTCTTCATGAATTTTATAACAGGGACACTGAAAATTGATTATTAAAACCATTTAACAGAGGGTCCCTACACAAGTAACTGCATTATGTTGGGAGTTCCCTAAAAAACACAGGTGTGTTCGACTGCTTCTCGGATGTACCACCTAATAGGAACTCAAACACACAATTTTTTCAAAATCCCCACAGGTATTAATTTTGCCATTTTATTTGTCAAATGGAAGTTTCTTTATCGAATGACTGTAGGAACACTGCAGTCCTGAGGGAATAGCAATGAGCCTTTAAGGAGATGGAAGGCTGAGTTTGAACAGCTGAGCTGACCCTATATTGAAACAGTTGCCCTCAAACTGACCTGGCTCACTCCAAGCCAGGGGTTTATTACTTCCTTCATGCAACTGAAAGCCTACCTGAGAATCAGTACAAAACAATGGCCTGTCCCAGTTAAAACTCAGTTCATTATTAATGCCTATAACATTTAAATTAAATTATAGTAGAAAGTTAGAAAGGAAGTTGACCAGAAAATAAGGACTTAGTCCTATCGAAAAAAGTGGAAAATTTTATAAAACGTGTAAATCATAATGGAGAATGCTACACTTCAGAAGGCTGAAAACAGACCATGAAAACAAATGTAAAGCTACAATTATTCAGGATTTGTGTGATTTCTCTTTTACAAAGAGAAAAACAAAAAGAAGCTACCTGAGACTTAAAAAATTTATATTTAAATACAGTCATTGTCATTTTCTTTCTTATAATTTTACTACATATTATTTGACAATGAATAAAAGATGATTATTTTCCAGAACCATTTATCCAAGGATTTATTCACAATCTTCTTTTTAAGTGTGATAATTGTTAGTAATACAACATATAGCATGCATATTAATGATTTAGCATTTTATAAAAATAAACAAGCTGTGCGTGTTTGTGTATGAATAGTCTCTTACTATTTCATTATAGGAAAATAGAGCCTGCCTTACATATGTATTACAGGTTTATTTAACTTCTCTATGAGTAAGAGATACAATTTTCTTTAGCGAAATTCTAGAGCCATTCATTTTATTAATTTTTTACTTTTTATTTTTATTTTTTTACAAGATTTTATTCTTTTTTTTTTTTTAAAGATTTTATTTATTTGACAGAGAGAAACACAGCCAGAGAGGGAACACAAGCAGGGGGAGTGAGAGAGGGAGAAGCAGGCTTCCTGCGGAGCAGGGAGCCCGATGTGGGACTAGATCCCTGGTCTCCGGGATCATGACCTGAGCCGAAGGCAGTCGCTTAACCAACTGAGCCACCCAGGCGCCCCTCAAGATTTTATTCTTAAGTAATCTCTGCACCCAACTTGGGGCTGGAACCCACAACCCTGAGGGTTAGTCATTGCATGCTTCACTGACTGGGCCAGCTGGATGCCCTCTAGAGCCACTCATTTTAAAGATTTTACAGTCAGACTAGGCTTGACCACTTTCAATTTGTTGCCCCAAAATAATAAAACTTGTTATGAAATCTTAAAGCAGTGAAGGGGAGAATTTGCTACGAATATGCCTCTTCTGCATAAAGATTAATTTAGGTTGATTAATTTTAAGAATAGCAGACAAAGAAAAGGCTCTAAAAAAACAAGTAGAAGTTACCCTTTTGTAACAGACACTCACATTTGTAAGAGAATTCTCCATTTGTATGGGTGTCTCTCTTCTGTACCTTGGAGAGGACGATTAATTAAATCTCTGATTAACTAAATCTCTGAAAAAGTCTTATCAATAGTGGAAGAGGCACAATCTACATAACAATCATACCCATTATAACCATTACTCTGTTTTGTCTGGTAATCCCCCTCAACTGGCTTCCCTCCCCTTCAATATCTTTTTTTTTTTTTTTTTTTTTTTTTTTTTGGTGTTAGCTGGAGATGGTATTTAAGGTGATGGCTTGGACCTTTTAGATGAGCTATTCAGTTTCCCTGGTTATCTTCTATGTATACAGGAGGTATACAAGTTGTTAAATTTCTGTTTTTCTCTTGATAATCTGTATTTTTATTATGCCCGGGGAGTGGGGGAGAGGTGGCTTTAAGCAAGAATATTGAAGGGTAAAGGGAAAACTATTTTTTCCTCCCCTACAAGTTTGGTGACCAGTGAAGGGACATGCTGAGACACCATACTCACTCTGGAGTCTGCAGATGGAATCCTAGAAATTGGTACAGATCATGAAAATAAATTTTTATGTGCATTGCAACATGCAGCAGATAGAATATATACTTATTTTAGAATTCTCTAATAGAAATTTCAAATGATTAGTACAACGCATATTACCTACCTTACATTAAACTCTAAAATCACAGAAATATAGAGCAATAGGACAATGTAAATAAAATAGTTCATATTTGGTATATTCCAGGGAGACTTTCAAATCCATTGGGCAATACCTCCTTGGAAAATACTTAGGTGAATGTGTGAATGTGACTTGTGTTCCCAGGCATCCACTTACAAATATATCTCTTTTACTAAAAGTAAAAACATTGAATTTGACTGCATTCATTTTGTAACTATGTATTTTTTACAAATAAATAATAATCAAAAGTTATGAATCATTATAATTATACTGTCCCATGGTCTGCACCCTGCACCTTATTATACCTGTAACAGTATGTCAAATGCCTGTAGAATAATTTGATACATAAATGAGAGAACATCATTAAATAAAATGAGGGTGTATAAAGTTCCAGAAGAAAGTAATTGTGCAATCTAGATTCAATTTACAGAAGAAATGAATAGTAAATATGAATCACTGCAACATAATTAGAAGGTAAAATAAAATCTTGGAGAAATGACAAAATGTCATTCTGAACCAAACCAAGCTCAAAATCAGCATAGAGAAACAAAGATAAATTCTCCCTTGGGCTTTAGGTGAATGGCATGATCTCTAGCCTAAGAGGACAACCCTTTCAGAGAAGCTTCTCTAATGCAGTAATATGTAGGTACAGTAGTAAACAGGCAAATCAAAATTAATTCCCATGTACATTCAGCCATGTTAGGAAACACCTAAAAAAAGAAATTTTGAGAAATTTGAAGTATTTGAGGAATCAGCAAATATTTCCAAAAGTTTAAGAAAGGAATGTATTTTTCTTCAAAAGTCTATGAGTCCATAGATAGGGGGGAGCATGCCTAGATCTTGAGGATATTTAACAAATATTTGTTGACAGTATAAAAAAGAGAGTGAGGAGGGGCACTAGGTGGTTCAGTCAGTTAAGCATCTGACTCTTGGTTTTGGCTCAGGTCACGATCTCAAGATCCTAGAATGTAAACCCATCTGGACCTCCATGCTCAGCAGGGAGTCTGTTTCTCTTCCTCCCTCTCTACCCCTCCCCCCACTCATATGCATGTGCGTCCTCTCTCTCCCTCTCAAATAAATAAAAAAAATCTTTTTTTTAAAGAAAGGGGGGTAAGGAGAAAGACAGGTTTGTCTTCCAAAATAAGCATAATGGCTGGCTATATCCCATTACCCAAAGGTGTGTCTCAGTTATCTATTCCTGCCCCATGACTTAATGGCTTAAAGTAACAAGCATTTTATTTGTTCGTGATTTATAGATCATGAATTTGGGCTAGTTCTTTTGCTGGTCTCGTTTGTGGTCATTCCTGTGACTATAATTACCCGGAAGCTCAATTGTATCTGGATGCTGTATGGAGGCCTCATTCGCATGTCTTGCCACTGGTGCTGGGTGTCAGCTGGGCCACTTCTTTCCAGCAGGGGACCCCGGGCTTCTTCACTTGATGGTAACATTTTTTCCCAGAAGGGCAAGAGTGATGGCTGTATGATCTCTGGGCTTCAGCTTGGAAGTTTTACCACATCACTTCTGCCCCACCTATTGCTCAAAGCAAATTACAAGGCCAGTCCAAATTCAACGGGAAGGCAAACAGACATCTATTCTTGATGGGAATATCTGTAATGAATCTGCAGCCATACTGAATTCACCAGAGGAAGTAAGAAAGTAAATCACAGGTGGGAACACAGCACAGGGCTTAATCTAGAAATGGTGTGTTCTGCCAACACATGTATCTATACTTAACATGAGATTTTGGCTGACTGTCAGATCCCTCTCTCATTAAAATAACAGCACAGAAATCTGGATTCGAGATGACAAAATTAGTTTGTTATTTGACATTTTTTCTGGCCCTGTCTCAAAGGAAGGAGGTAACTGAGGGTAAAGACTGAAGCACTCATTAATGACAGTAACAGCAGCATAAGTAACATAGTAACGGTGGGAATAGGGGAAAGTGAAATGTAGAGCATAATTTGACAAATGCAAACATTTTAATGATAAGTGATCATTAATGATCTCCAAGTTCCATCTGATCCTAACATTTACAGAATTCTCTGATTCTTCTGTCTAGGAAAAGTGTTACAGGGAACAATTATTTATTAATACTTAAAACATATCAGCTAGTTCACACTGGCTTGCAATACCCTTTTGCAGATAGAAATTGGAAAATTAGAAAGAATACATCACCCAAAATAACACAGTCTAGTTTGACAAAAAAAAAGTTTAGGATATACTTATATCTCAGACCCAGAATCAAATATTTCTCCATACAAATAGCTATCAAATTCCCTAATGGACAACCATAAAGTCTTTCATAAACTTCCAGATATAAAAAAGGGTAATTTATGGAATACCATAAAGGAAAAGAAATTAAGAATAAGGCGCATATCCAGAAGATAGCCCTACTCTTTGAAGGAGGTTAAAAATTCATTTATGTAACAATCAACAGAAAATAGCTTTAAGAGACAGATGAAAATAAAAATCTAAGTATAGCAGATACAGCACCCTCTTTAGAATCAGAAACGTTTGAATTTGAATTTTAGCCCTATCATCTACTAGTCACATACTCATGGACAAGTAAGTTAACTGCCTTCAGCCTCAACTTGCTCCTCCAAAGAAAGAAATATAATCACACCTAAATTGTAGGTTCATTGCATGGATTAGAAGAAAGTAAAAACCAACAGCACCTGGCAGAGAATATTCTCAGAAAATGTACTTATGATGATCATCATAAACTTATGATGATCATTTATTATCCAAGATACATTAGAATTTTTCAGTACTTTCCATTTAAGTACATGAAGGAAAATTCATTGCTTTCCTTAGCAGACAAGGTCTTAGAATGTTATTCATCATTAGGCTCTTAGTTCACAAAGATATCTAACAAACCTGCCATTTTATTAATAAGTTCCCATTGCTGAGTTGAAAAAGAAAACACATCCACTGAAAAAGTTTGCTATATGAGAGCCAGGGGAAAAAAAAAATCAATGAAAAATCACACACAAGACAAGAAAGAAAAGAAGTTGGGGAAATTTTCATATCAATACAAACTGCCTTAAACTTGTCAGGAATTGGTCCCTAAGGGCTTTCCACAGTCATTAACATACACAACAAAGACGGGAAGGAAGTCTTTAAGAAAAGGTTAACTATTTAGAATTGGTGTGTCAATTTTAATAACTATTAGCATTCGCATTAAAAGTAAAACTTTTAGGGTGCCTGGGTGGTTCAGTGGGTTAAAGCCTCTGCCTTGCACTCAGGTCATGATCTCAGGGTCCTGGAATTGAGGCCCAGGTCAGGCTCTCTGCTTAGCAGGGACCCCGTTTCCTCTGTTCTCTCTGCCTGCCTCTCTGCTTACTTGTGATCTCTCTCCGCATTAAATAAATAAAATCTTAAAAAAAAAAAGTAAAACTTTTAAAAGAAACATTTTTAAACATGGTGACTTGGGGCATCTGGGTAGTTCAGTCGTTGACTGTCTGCCTTCGGCTCAGGTCATGATCCCAGAGTCCCACGTAGTTTCTGGATCAAGCCCTGCATTGGGCTCCCTGCTCAGTGGGAAGCCTGCTTCTCCATCTCTCACTCACTCTCTGTTTCTTTTCCCTCTCTAGCTGTGTTTCTCTCTGTCAAATAAATAAGATCTTTAAAAAATGAAACAAAACAACAACAACAACAAAACATGGTGCCTAAAAAGAATAACTTCAAGTTTATGTAGAATGTTGATAACCAAGACTCATCCTGCAAGGATACCAGATAAAGGGAGTTTTATTGTCATTTTCTTCTGTATTCAGATTATTTTCCCCTTATTAGAAATCAGGTGGCCTCATATGGAGGCTGGAGAAACTGCTGGGAGCCTCCACATGAGGTAATTTTACTGAATTATGGAGGAGGCAACACAGCTGACTAAGTAAATATTCTAGAAATTAGTATCATCTAGGTTTAAGGGTAAGTTAAGAAGCAAAGACATAAGAGTATCATAAAGACTGACTCAGAACTAGAGTTGTCTCTGAGAGAATATTTGTTTCTCACTCTAGTTTACAGCTACAGCAGAGTGGCTTCTATGCCATTTGGCTTTTGTTGTCTCAAAGGACAAATAGTTACTTAGCAGAATAGGAAAGCATGCATTAAATGATGAATAAATGTTTTTAAAAGAATCAAAGAATGGGCCTTGAGTCATTCTTTTCTGCATCAGAGAGCCCAAGATGCAGCCAGATCCTTCCATCACCTTAGGATAAAATGAAAATCCACTCTTTTTATCTTGCTCCATTTCATTGTTTCTTCTATACATTATGAACACCACTATAATATTTATAATTCACTTTTTCTCAGTACTTAATGGTAAAGAATTATGATCAATGAAATCATATGAGCAAGTCATATGATGTGAATGTTTTATAATTTGAGAAATATGGTATGACGTCAGAGTGATCTCAGATTTTTTTTTTAAGATTTTATTTATTCAATCCGAGACAAAGGCAGATGCCCACCCCTCTGAGCCACCCAGGCACCCTAAATCGCAGATATCTTCGCTAGTGTCTAGAATCAGAATGGCAAATAATTTTAATCTCGTAACCGACTTGGATTGATGAGTTGTAGTATCTTAGAACATCTGAGCCTTGTTCCGGGCTCAAAAGGAGAGAAGGCATTGATCAAATAGTAAATGTGACTTGAGTGCTGGATGGACAATTACAGCATAGTACCTGCTTTCTCTGTTCCAAAAGCAAGGAAACGGTGCTGCTCAGGACTACGGGAGTCAACACAGGTGGTTTGCTGGAGCTGCTATCACACTTCCATGTAAAGTGAGACAAACAAAGGGAGGTGGTGATAAAGACGGATGATAGATAACATTTATTGAGTATGAAAGGTAAAGGGCTTGAAATCATGGCACATAGGAAACCATCCCAAATCAGTTTAGGTCTAGTTATGTTTATTTTATTTATCTACTTATTTTTCCTTGTTGGTTAAAGATTTTATTTATCTGAGAGAGAAAGAGAGAGATGGAGGGAGAGAAATGAAGGGAGTAGGAAGGGTGAGAGGGAGAAGCAGATTCCAGGCTGAGCAGGGAGCCCCACTTGGGAGTTCCATCTCAGGACTCCAATCATGACTGGAGCCAAAGGCAGACACTTAATCTACTGAGCCACCCAGGCGCCCAGGTCTAGTTATGTTTAATCAAAAGCAAAGCAATCACAGTTTGGGTATCTCAAGTAACTCAGTTTAAATATTTGAGGTGCTGTCAGTGGGAATTAGACTTAGTGTGTGACCCTCCTCCCATATTAAAATTAATTAGAAGCCAAGGATGTCAGATGTTTGGCTCAAATCCAAAAATAAATTTGATCGCATGCTACCTATACAAAATGGAATGATCAGTTTAGGTGGAGTGATTTTAGAATCACTGAAGGTACTCAAGCTTAGTCAAGATGACCAATTGGCAGGGATGCTTTAGATAAAATTTAAATTTGAACAGATGTCAGAATTACCCAGATGTTTATGATGCCAGATCCATCAGGGGATAAAATGAATTTAAATTTGAAAATCTTGGATAAATCTTACACTCACCAGTGTACCAAAGATCCTTCAACCTATAATTTCTTAGGCTCAGCCAGATTTCCTGCGTTTAAGATTTGCATCTGCTTGGTCTCTGAAGACAGTGGACCGTGTGGTGCTTGGTTTGGATTAGCCTTAGCATTCCCTGGAGCCCTGAAGGTCTAGGACCCCAAGCATAGGCTTTGACATCATCCCATTACTATCCCTTTAGTTTTCTCCTTTACCCTCCGGATAGCTAAGTATGAAATGATAATGATCATGTCTATGATGATGTTAATGATAGCAGTTAAGTGTCTTTTATTATTAGGTTCATTTTATAGGTGAGGACACTCAGGCTCAGAGAGGTAACAAGACTTGCTCAAGGTTACATAAGCCTAAGACATAGGTCTGTGAAATCCCAAAGTTCATGCTTCTAATTACCGCACAGTATCAACCGCCATAAAACACAGTAATCATTTCCAAATGTGCTTTTCTCTTTTACTACAAAGCAAAAAATATCAAAATAGAATAAAAACTGTCAGTTACTTTCAAGCCTATGTATTTGTTTATATCCTTCCTGTTACAAGAAAATAAGTTCCCTGAGGTCAGGATTCAATGTCTAGTTATAGGCTGTTAAAGTGCCTGACATTTGAACAGTCAATACATGGCAAATATCCTACATAATTCCTATAAATAACCCCTAGGTTTCAATTTAAAGGTAGGCACATTTCTATTAAATGAGTCACTTTAAGTTAAAATAGTTGTGAATAGTAGGGCTGTTAATAGTTTCCATATATAAAAAAAAAATATGTACTACTCTATGCAGTGTTCAATATTGCCATGTAAATCATAAGCATTTTTTTAAAGATTTTATTTATTTATTTGGCATAGAGAAAGAGATCACACATAGGCAGAGAGGCAAGCAGAGAAAGAGGGGGAAGCAGGCTCCCTGCTGAGCAGAGAGCTCTATGTGGGACTCTATCCCAGGACCCTAGATCATGACCTAAGACAAAGGAAGAGGCTTAACCCTCTGAGCCATGCATGCGCTCTAAATCATAAGCATTTTAATGTTGTTATACAAATGATTTAACACTAATAAACCCACATAAATCATTTAATAACCTAATTTTAATACCATTGAAAAAATAATAAGAGGTAATGACTAAGAAAATACCACAGCCTATATTTCCAAAGAAGGGAAGTTTTTGTAGCAGAGTTGATATGTTCCCACTAATAAATCACTTTAATGTTATATCCTTTAACTCTGGAAGCAACACCACCAAGATTCATGTAAAACCTACTTCAAGACAGGAAATGGGAAGTCAACATGGGGAATGGAATGCAGAGAGCTGCTGATATGCATCCTTTAGGTCTCTTTAGTATTTCCTCAAAAGAGCTGCACAGGGCAAAGAAAAATAGAATGATATAAACAACTCTGCTTTGGCTTCTATCTCTGATTAAATACACTAGTTCCGGGGCGCCTGGGTGGCTCAGTTGGTTAAGCGACTGCCTTCCGCTCAGGTCATGATCCTGGAGTCCAGGGATCGAGCACCGCATCGGGCTCCCCGCTCCCAGGAAGCCTCTTTCCCCTTTTCTCACTCTCCCTGTTTGTGTTCCTTCTCTAGCTGTGTTTCTCTCTGTCAAATAAAGAAATAATTTTTTAAAAAATAAATAAATAAATAAATAAATACACTAGTTCTAATTGAGTATATATTGAACTAATTAGCATTTTCTTTCTGTCTTTTTCCAAGAATTCAGAAACTGCTTCCAGAGTTAGGGGAAAAAAAGACCCTACAACTTTATATGTTTATCTTATTACTTCTTTTCTAGGTTCTTTCTGCTAAAAATCTAAAATAGATTCAAATATCCAATGGCAATTCTGCAATTGTTCTTCATAACATCAAATTCAAAACACTCCTTGGAAGGTTTTTTAAAGCAATGAATTGCACATATGCTCCCACAAAGAAAAGAAATAACATGAGGTTTAGGGTTAGAAAGATTTATTTTATAAAAATATGTATATTATCTAGGAAGACTTAATCAATTCACATTTTCTTCCCAATGTGACCAACTCTGTAACTTAAAAAACATAGGCCATCAAAGCCAGTTTCTGAGAAGAAACCTTACTGATACAGCTTGCAGTTTAATCATAAAGCCCTTTCATGTGGTTTACTTGTTATCAGCAAGATGATAGCACATTTATGTAACCATGTAATTCCATTATAATTTTCTATCACTTGTTAACCATTTTCATAATTAGTATTAAATTATGTCATAGTTCAGTAAGAAACATTCTATCAGAATACTACCAGAATACTATGATGAAAAGATTTAAAATGACATTAATTATCTCTGAATTAAATTCTTATATTTCTACCTCTTGTTATATGTATATGAAACTGGAGTTTTCACAATAACATACAATGTATGTTGATAGGGCATGCATAACAAAAATGGATCACTTCTAACTAGAATAGATTCAATACTGATAAACAAAAGTCTTCTTAATTCACCATGCACACACCATGTAATGGACAAATTATTACTGCCTTGGGTTTTAAATAGTCCTCACTGATTGAAGGATGCCACAGGAATAAAAATGTGGGCTGTAGAAATATAATAAGTGGTCTCCCTTTCAAGGTTCATTAACATGGCAGAGCTATGCACATGTGTGTCAGTGCAATGATGTAGCAAAATTACCTGCTAGTCATATAAATTACCTCCTATTTATTTAAAGGCCTAAATTCATATATTTGTTCTTCAATAAAACATAAAAGTTAGAAATGATTCCCCTATATGCAAAACTCTGAAAGTAATGCCAATATGCTACTTTTCTAAGTAAATGAAAAATAACTATCACTGGGATGAGTTAATAGATTAGCCAGTTAAGCCATTAGAAAGTTTTAAGTAGGTCTTCCTCCAAACTCAAAATTGGCCCATATTTATTAGCAATCTTATTTGTTGTAATTTTTTCTTAAAACAACAGAATAGATTAGATATAGAGCTTATTACATGGTAGTTTTATGTAGAGGCAGAGACATTGTTAGGTATCTGCAATCATCTCATTCCAACCACAAAACACCGCAATAGTATCAGCAGAAAGCAAGGTCCTAATTTCACCAGCTAGAAAACTCAGCAAAATTACCAAGCCTAAAGTGCTTCAAGCACCAAGAGGAAACAACACTGAAGAAAGGGAATTGATGGTCATTGAGGAAAAGACGAAAAGCAGATATAACATATGATGGTCCCTTAAACACCAATGCATAACCAGAAGCTGCTTTAATACCAAGAATGCATTTAATGACAGAGGAGACAAAAACGATGGAAAAGGGGATAAAGGTGGGACAACTTTCCTTCAAGTGACCACAGCTTTTGCTATCCCCTTACGAGAAGAAAGAGCAAAAAAATCACCTCTGACTGGTATTAGTCAAAGATATATATTAATGAACCCCTCCCAAATCACTCAAGCACAGGAGTCTCAGATTTCAAAACTGAAGCAGCTAGGTGTGTGTGTATTCATATATACATCACATGTTTGAAAACGAAAAGAGGTGTGCAAGGCACAGAGGACTGGTATTGCTCAAGGTCATTCTCCTCTTGAAAAGAGAAAAGGAAAAAGTGACTAAAAGATATAGTCTGGGGGACAGGAATCAAGTAGCAAGTTCTTTCTACCTGCCTATAGACTCACATCAGTTCCCATAGGTGTCCTGACTGCCCCTCTTGCTGGTAAGCACAAGAAAGCTAAAAGGAAGGAACATTTTGCTGGGAAATTTCCTACTAACAGCTGATAGTCTAAACTCATTAGTGAGACAAGCCAGCTCCATCTATAAGTACAAGGTCAGTGGACTCAGATCTTCAAACTACCTGGTATGTACCTTTCTGTCACTCCAACAAAGAAGAAGGAAAGGGAGGCAGAAATCTCCATTTTTAATTAACTTATGTATATGAAACTCTGTGCAAGACCTATTTGGTTTTGACATCCCACCTAACTCCCAGCTGTACAAACAAATGGTGTTTTAAAACATGAATCATGCAATAATCTATTCTAAGCACTCAACAAACAGTTAATGCATTTGTTTTGTCTTCTCTCAGGATGAGGACACAAAGACAAGACTTAACCTGCATAATAGTGAAAAGGCCAAAGAGAAGTGAAATGAGGAGGGAGATGGAGAAAAGCCATTATTTTCTCAGGTACTTATATTCTGCACCAGCATTTCTTCTTTCTTGGGTACCCTCTAAAGAGGTATGCTTTATTTGCTAACAAATATTAGAAGTAAGATATACTTTCTGTTGTAATGATATTCTGGAGAAATCTGGAGGACAAAGAAGTGTCTTTGTGAGATTGTGAGTATACACCAATCAGTTTTCTGCTCAGGAACTTGCTGAGTGATGGGGGAAATACAAATACATTAACTTAAAAGGAAGATAAAAGAAAAAAAAAAACCCTCACCTAATTCCCCCAAATTCCCACTTATTTTTAGTTTGTATTCAGGCAGTACCCTTTTCTTTCCGAGTCTACAGAGGGTAGAGTGTGGACCTGCTTACTGTTAAAGTCGAGTTACCCTCTGTACCCTTTCTTGGTTCTCCCTAGAGCTGGAATTTACAGAGCAAATCTATCTGAACAGTGGCCCTCCTCGCCTTCACGTTCATTGGGCACAGGGGTGGGGAAAGGAGGAGTGGTCTTTTCAGTGGTATTCCAACTGGAGATAAAAGAGGAGTATAAATGACCTAATTAAATCCAGGAGAGCAGGAAGGAAGAAAAAAGAGAGGAAAAAATTGAAATCTAGGAAAACCACACTTAGTTTCGGATTTTGAAACCTGAGAAATCATGCAATATTTGAATATCAGGGCGTTTTGCAGCCAGCTTTCCTTCTCTGTTCTTGAATATTCATTTACAAGGGGGTGGAGGATTGCAGACACAGGAAGTCAGGCAGGACCTCACTGCCCTCCACGCGTCTCTCTCCACCCCCTTCCTCTCAGATCCAGGCCACCACCTCAGCCATGATGCGCCTACTGTCTGCCAGGGGGCCTGCTGAGCTCTCCCGCCCCTCCCCAAAAAGTGTCAACGAGGGCCTGGCAGCTGCAGTGGCGGAGCCCAGCCCCCAAGCCCGCTGCATGTACGGCCTTGTAGCACCACCAGCCTGCGAGGGCTGCAGCAGCAGCTGAGTCCAGACTCCAGAGGAGTCGGGGACATCAACGCACAGGGACAGCGAGAGCCGCTAGCTAGGGCCAGCTTGTAGTCTGCAAATGCCATCATATGGATATCTATAGAAACGCAGCAAACAGAGAAAAAGAGGCAGCGCCCTGACACTTTCTAAGGGGCTTTAGCAAAGAGAAACCTTCCGCGCATCTCCAGTTGCTGCTTCCTAGAGCGCCTTGCACTTGGCCGGGCCACATCCTCCGCTGGGTGCACCCAGCAGGCAGCTACCGAAGGCAGGACACAAATGAGCACTCCTTAGCTGAATTATTCAGACCGCCTTCACTATGGAATAAAACATTGATGAGACTATTTTGCAAGTGTTTTATCTTGTTAATCCAAATGCTCTCCAGAAAGGAGTGAAATTTCTGAAGGGGGACGCAGAGGTGACTGAAAAGGAAAATGAGAGAAATAAGGTGCAATGATAAGGGGCTTTGGAAGTTAGTTAAATTTGTTCTGACTCTGCCAGCCATGGGAATCTCCGTTTTAACGTATCAGACCCAATATGTTAATTAGGCAGTTGCAAATCCAGCCTATTCCTTGTAAATCAATGCACCAGCAATTATTTTCAAAATACATATTATACAGAAACAAGCAAACCAAAACCAACAAAACCATGCATACACAAGCTCCACAAGGGAGACAATATAGCTGGGGATGGGACTGGGGTGATGGTTATGGTTTTAGCCTTGCTCCTCTAGATATAAAAATGACTCCTTTCATGGATCTGTTTTGCCACATCTAAGCAAACGCTCGCAGTTAAATACCACATCTCAGCACACACGCCCGTTCCAATGAATTCCCTTTCATGCAAAGCAAGTTCCAAGAAAACTCCATTTCAGATTAAAGTCTCCAGATGCGTAATTTACAACTACTAAAGGAACTGGCAAGCTCCTCCACAATCAGGAAAAGAAAGCAACCTAGCACCAGAGGTAGAGAAGGGTCAAAATGATCCTTGCCTGAAATGATGGGTGGAAACCAAACACCCTCTCCCACTCCACAGTCTGGGGAGGGTTGGATACCAAATGGTTTGTGGCAACCATAGCCTGAAGGAAACATGGAATTTTAATCTCTGGCATCTTCAGACAGGTTCAACATGCCTAGCTTTCCAATATCATCACTTAGGGTGGAGTGTGTCCATATTCCCTAGCTTTTACTGCTAGATTACGTGCTTGGGTATAGATTTATATCCCACCTACCAGAAATTTTATTACAACATCATAAAGCGCCCTTGAATATCCAGCCCTTTCTAATGATTTTTGAAACATTAATAAGTAAAGTAGCCTGCAATGCAGATAAGACACTAGAAACAAGATCAGAAGGAAACTGGGTGAGGCGGGTAGTCGTTTGCTTGTTACCTGGTGCCTCTAGAGGAAAAGACGGTCGTAGGAGGACTTTCTGCCCGCAGGTACAATCCCGGCAAGGTGGCTCCAGGTGGCTTTCACAGTCGTACGCGGGTCTCGCTCGTCACTTTGCTGCCCTTTGCCATAGCTCAGCACCCGCATCCTAGGGAGTCCAAAAGGCGGCTCCTGCCACTGCCGCCGCTGCCCGCAGGTCGCGCTGGGTGGGGGATCCACAGCGATCGCCCCATGAAACCTGCGTTTCTGCGCCCGGGGAGCGGGCAGAGGTAGGGCGGCCGCTCACGCACACACAGACACACTCAAACACACACACACTCACTCGCACACAGGCGCGCGCGCACTCGCATTCACTCTTGCACACGCACATTCAACACAGCACGGGGAGGGAGAAACAAGGAGGGGACTGGTCCTTCTCACGATCGGCTTTGATGCCCACCGGACCACAGGCAGAAAAGAGAGTGGTTTGGCATCGTCTTTTGATCACGTTTTCTTCAAGTTCTCCTCCAACCCAAATTCACGTAATTCAAGAGCTGGTGACATTTTGGTGGGGAGGAAAGAGCCGAGAAAAGGCTAAGGAAGAGTCGGGGATTTTGTTAAGCAGTTTGAAAAGCAATCCTTGTTACCTTGTTTGTACAGAAACCCGTTGGAAGGGCTGAACTTTTGGCTTCAGATGATGTGGACCGAATACCCTTCTGGCCAAAACAGGAAGTCTAGATGCACAGAAACAAGACGGCTACAAGACCCTCTGGTGACCTTGTGATGTACCTGGAAGCAAGTTAATACTGGCGCTTTCCAAACCTCTGGGTAAAGCGATCCACACACATGGGTCCACAGCCAGGCAGCCGTTGCGAATCCAGCCGAGAAAATGGGTCTAGGGGTCCTCCCTGCTCTTCGAGAAACTGGTCATCGAGGGGGCACCGACGAGTTAACATCTGCTTCTGGGCAGTTCGATAAAAGACAGTCAAATGCATCAGAGAGGCGCGCGCGCGCGCACTCACACACACAGCTAGCTGGAGAGCGGCTTACAAAAAAAAAAAAAGCCAAGATGACTTCAAAAGGTAGAAAAGACCCAGAATCTTTTCGGAAAACAGAAGTGCCAGCAGGAAGGTTAAGAAAATCTTCCCAGGTCTTCCATTCCTCCTCTCTCTTGTGAACGTGTGTGTATTTCCTGGTTTCCTTGGTCGGCCCCACCCCCGTCCGGTTGCGCTTTTTTCTCTTGATATAAACCGACCGTGCAAAATGGATTATATGGGTGGGTTGTGCTCACAGCCCAGAGCTCCACACTCAAGAATCCTAAGGGAGCAGCCAGCTGTGAAGCCATTCACATCCTCTAGGGAAAAGGAAAAACACGCGCAAACACTCGCACACACACGCGCGCGCACGCGCGCACACACACATACACACACAAGAGTCCTCAGTTCGGGCCGCTCTGCACGCGGGGGCCGACTCCCTCCGCGCCGCTGCACACAGCGCCCCGCCCGCTGCCCGCCGCGCCGGGGCTAGTCCACAGCTCAGGCGTGCGGCTGGCAGCCCGCGTCCCAGGCTGCGACTAGGGCGGGTCCCGGTCCCAGGCTCTCCACGGCAGCCTGTTCCGGCAACGGCAGCCGCCCCGCGGGGAAGGACTGCGTCCGGCGCTGCAGCATGGAGGCGGCCGCGGCGGCGGTGGCGGCGGGCGCGCGGCCGTGCGCCCGGCCCTCGCCGCAATGACGGGAGCTACCGCGCCTCCCAGACTCAGAGTCAGGCGAGAACCCCTCCGGGGACACCGCGCCTCGCTCTGCCCTCGCACCTTCGAGCCGGGCGTGCTCGGGGTTGATTTACCCTGGGCTCAGAGGAGAAGGTCCAAGAGGTGCCCGTAAATTCCCCGGCAGAAGAAGCGCGGGGGCGTTGCAGGAAGGGGGAGGGGAGAAGGCCGAAAATCTGGAAATAAAGGCGAACTTCTAGAGGCGTCCCCAGCCTCTTGTAAAAGGGAACCACCCACTGCCGCCACGGTTACGGGATAAAGGAGTGTCACCCGGTCAAGCTGCGACTGCTAACAGCGGTGGGAAAAATCATTAGCTATAACCTCCAGGAAATCTGAGACGGAAGGCTGCTGACTCGAGGTCTCATCCAGGGTCCCCTTAGTAGTAGGTACTGGTTCTCTCACCCATCAGATTGGAAAGAAGCTGAAAAGAACATTTATATTTGAGAATCAACTCAGCTCAGCCTTAGACATTCCAAGTGCTGCAGTTGGTCGCGTTTTAGTATGTCAAGGGCGGAAAGCAAGTCCAGTAGTTGACTTCAGCCGGGTCTGACCCCTAAGGTCAGTGCAAAGAGATTAGATCTGAAGTAGCAAAGAGAAGGGTGGTGGGGAGAACACTAGGCTGGGCCCTGGCGGAAACCGGTCGAGAAGCCCGCATTTCTCTTGACTGTGCCACAACTCCTGGAGCTTCCCTCCTAGATCCTACCCTTACTCCCTCCAGTCTGGAAAAAGCTTCCTTCGAGGAACCCCCAGCGAAATCTCGCTGAGCCTTTCTACTAGAGCCAGAAAGCCCTTTTACTTGTTTTGGACGGGTTCTCCAGGGAGTCTTCGGCCCTGGAGGCCCCCCTCTTTTAGCTCCCATCTCGGCTAGCCCCGACACCAGTCAGAACCCAAAGAGAGGGGTAGAGTTGCGGCTTGTAGAGGGAAGCTGGCTAATAAGGGCCTCTTCCTGGGCTACTTGGCAAAGCCACATGTTAGTGGCCCCTCGAATGAGCGCTATCGACTTTTGCTACCAATGTTGCTTTCCCAGTGTTTAGCGTTTCCCTGCGGATGCACAGACGCACTCACACTGGAGCACACCCACTGAGCTCACCCAAGCGCGTACACGTGCACCCACGCATAAGCAGGAGCACACAGCCGCCTCTTTGGAGAAAGAAGCCGAGGGCGGCGTGCGTGAGGTGGAAACTGCTCTCCTCTCCTTCCTCTGCTCTGCTCTCCCTTTACGCCCCCCGGGCTCCAAATCCAATCCCGGGTTTAAGAATCCGCGCAACCCTTGCTGCTGATTTGTTCCGAAGGAGCGCAGCTTCGCGATTGCAGTTCCCGCCGGGCTCCCGCGCGTCTAGATCTGCTGGCCGCAGGGGGTCCGGGGCTCTAGGTGGGGGGAGGAGTACCGCGGAAGCCGCGCGGCGCCGGATGTTCCAAGTTCCAGAGCTGGAGCCTCAAACTCACACAGCAGAGGGCTGTGCCGCGATACCTCACAAAATAAACCAAAGGGACACCGCTAAGGTCCAGGCGAGTCTCCACTAAAACCGCCAGTGCTTCCCCTCTGGGTTTTTGTCCTCCGAAGTCTAAGAATTGAGTTTCCGAAAAGTCTAAGGCAAGAACCTGCGGCGAACTGAGTCCAGGGACTCCCCGAAGAACAGGGAGAGGGAGTGCTACCATCGTCGTTTCAGTTTAAACTTGACCACATCAGGGACTTCACTGGAGGGCGGCGGAGTTGCACCAGTACCAGCAAGAAGCAGCTGTGAGCGAGCACTTCCAAATACTTTGGGACGCGGGGGTGACTCCTTTTTCCTTCAGGATTGTCTCACTTGCCACCCTTCCCCTGCTGAGCTGATAGGAATCGCTAAAGTCTGGGAAGTAAAGGTTTGCAGTTCTTCCAGGGGACTCAAAGTATAGAGAGATGTTGAATGAGAAATCCAAAGACCTTGCATAGCTGGACTAAATAACTTTTCTTTTCTTTTCTTTCTCTTTCTTCCTTTCTTTCTTCCTCCCTCCCTTCCTTTTCTTTCTTTCTTTCTCTTTTAACTAAAAATTAGTTAAAATAAGTGAACCAAACATCTATCTTTCTTTCTTTTCTTTTCTTTTCTTTTCTTTTTTCTTTTCTTTTCTTTTCTTTTCTTTCTTTTCTTTCTTCCTCCCTCCCTTCTTCCCTGCCCCCCTTCCTTCCTTCCTTCCTGTTTCTTTTTCTTTTCTTTTTCTTTTTCTTGTGCCCAGACGGAGGTGAGAAGGGGGTATATTTAACCAGGTATAAGAAGTCTAGAATTGAGAACAGGGCAAAGTTCAAATATATGAGTGGGTGCTTTTAAGAAAAGCTGTGTCTGTGTGTGCGCGCAGGAGAAAGGTGAGATCAACACTTCCTTAATGTGGAAGAATAATGTATAACTTCTCAGTATTCTCTTATGTTGCAAGCCCTATCAAGCTCATAAAAACATCTTCTCTTTAGCTTAGCCTTACTGCACCATTATGCATTATATTTGAAAGTGCTTTCCTCCACTTTCCCAGTTTTATCTCATTTCAATAAAGCACTCACTGGTAAAGCCTTGTAACTCTGACTCTCCATGAACAGTGTTTGTTCCTTTTGCTCCAAAGGGAGCTGATTAGAGTTCGCCAATAGAGAAGAAAAAAAGCTTTGTTTTACCTGGTTGTCAGTAGAAGGTGGCAAGATTTTCAAGGAGAGGATAGGATACTCTTTCCCAAAGGATCTCAAAGTTAATAAAGGGTATTTTTTATTTTTATTTCCTTCAAAGGAAAAAGGGCCTCTGAAAGGAAGAGAGGTAGCAATTTCTGATTTGCCTATATGGTTGTTGTTGGCACTAACCAGCTATGTAATTGGTAAACTTTTAAGAGTCCAAGTAAATTCCTCATAGAATGGAATCCACTTATACATTAGTATCTAAAAAGAACCAAAATGTATTTCAATAAATAGTTTTTACTCTTCTCAATATACCTGCCTGACTTTCCTAATTTATCCCCAAATACAATGTTTTAAAATTATGTCAAGTTTTTCTATCCCAAATTGTTTTTCTATGAGCATGGTCATAAGTGATGGACCATTTTCCCAGAATAATCCAGCATTTGAAAACATTCTGTTTTGCCAATTTCAGATAGCAAATAGAAGCGTGAATGGTTTTTTTCAGTTAAAATAATAATAGCTAAAAGGTAACCTAAGTTTCTGGTTATAGCATTATTTGGCATTTGAGCTTTTACTAAGGCAGTGAGAGAGGCATGATTTACTCTAAATTTGTTGTTAATAGTTTGCTTACTTCATGAATTTTCTTACGGATTGACATGAATGGTAAATTGTCTGTTCAGTTCATTTTTTGTCGATGTACACTTTTAAAATCTTATTTATGGTGAAATTATTTCTACATTGTCTGGGTGGTAAATCACTATCGTGAAAAGCTTTTGACTTGTTTTACTGATAAAAGTTCTCTGTTAATTAAAGACTGGAAAATGATATGAATAAACAATAGGGAAACACAAGTTTCTGAAATGAAGTAATAACATTAAAAATTAGTTAAAATAAGTGAACCAAACATCAAAATTTTTTTAAAAAATAACTGTCATGGTTGTGCCCTACATGGTTTTGGAATGTAAAAAGAGATTTCATTGTCTTACAAACATGTGTCTGATGTTCTACCTGCCTACAAAGCTCTAAGGTACAGATTCTGGTGGCAATTAGAGCTTACAAAAAAAAAAAAAAAAAAAATCAGCTGAACTCTAAACAGAATTGAAGACCTAACATATTTCTTTTATAAGTGAACAGATTTCTCATGTATTTTAGATCTTCCAAAAAAATAAAATTTATTTACTGTTTAACATTCTAACTAGATACAGAAGATATTTTCCCTGTATTTTTAAATACAAATTCTTTACTGGTTGGTGATATTTTTACTTATGTAAAGCATACATTCACTTTTTTTCCCTTCCTGTTTCTTTGTTGTCTCTTTAATGTTGATGGATGACGATAATGGTATATTATATGAGAAAGGTCTATCTCATGAAAGCTGAAATTTGCACTAAGACCCTAATAAGTTATTAGATAAAAGTGGCCATTTCTTGTACTAAAACACAGTGTAATGCTATTGGGGGGCGCCTGGGTGGCTCAGTTGGTTAAGCAACTGCCTTCAGCTCAGGTCATGATCAGGGATCGAGTCCCACATCTGGCTCCCTGCTCTGCGGAAGCCTGCTCTCCCTCTCTCACTCCCCCTGATTGTGTTCTCTCGCTGTGTTTCTCTCTGTCAAATAAAGTCTTTAAAAAAAAAAAACCACAGTGTAATGCTTTTTAAATATTGTATCATAAACAAGAACTTTTTGAGAGAATTCAAAGAGAACGGGTTATTTCAGAGATAAACATTGCTGGAGAGACAGGACGAGGGAATTCTTTGGCATTGTTGCAAGCAAGACGTAGATATCCATCCATCTGTTTTTCTTCCATTATTTGGTTATGTCCTAATATTGTTTTCCTGTTGTCTGGTGCTTCCATTTAGTTACCCAGAAGCCCCAAGGCACAACATCCTACGTAGAAATATCTAATCCAGAGAATAATTGTGCAATTGTGAATTATTTTCCTCTTCTTGTCAAAACCTCTATTTAGTCATGTTATTACATGGATCTATTTAAATTCTTTTTTTTTAATATTTTATTTATATATTTGACAGAGAGATCACAAGTAGGCAGAGAGGCAGGCAGAGAAAGAGGAGGAAGCAGGCTCCCTGCTGAGCAGAGAGCCCTATGTGGGCCTCCATCCCAGGACCCTGAGATCATGATCTCAGCCAAATGCAATGCAGAGGCTTTAACTCACTGAGCCACCCAGGTGCCCCGATCTACTTAAATTCTTAAGAAAACAATCAAATCATGCTAATTCAAACTACAGTGTCAGTGACTGGTTATTTAGCCACTTCAGAAATATGAAGCCAACATGATTTCTAAAAAGTAGAATTTCTGCAAAGTGTGTTACATATCCAGGATGCAGAGGCACTACTCATTCTTAAATTACATTTGATTTAATGTTTAGTATGGTGCTATTTTTTTCTATTTTTAACCTATTTTTGAAAATGCTGTGAACCTGCTTTTTAACCTTAGCAGAAACATTTTGAAGGTTTTATATTGATATATCCAGGAACATTTCCACTTGATTTTCTTTTCTTTTTTCTTTTCTTTCTTTTTTTTTTTTTTTTTTTTTTTTTTTTTTTTTTTTTTTTTTTTTTTTTTTTTTTTTTTTTTTTTTTTTTTTTTTTTTTTTTTTTTTTTTTTTTTTTTTTTTTTTTTTTTTTTTTTTTTTTTTTTTTTTTTTTTTTTTTTTTTTTTTTTTTTTTTTTTTTTTTTTTTTTTTTTTTTTAAGTAAGCTCTGTGCCCAATTTGAGACTTGAACTCATGATCCTTGACATCAAGAATTGCATGCTCTACCCACTGCGCCATCCAGGGACCCCTCCACTTAATTTTGGCACTCTACTGTAAAATAGAGCCAGTCATTACATAATTATCTTAAAAATCATCTTAAAAGGTTGCATTGTTATTCTTATGACCTGATTTGTGGTACCAGTAGAGACACCAAGTCATTAGATGGAGGTGATAGTTGTCAGAAGTCTATGCACTTAACTTCTTCAAACTGCATATGTTACCCTCAGTTCTAAAAAACCTGATAATGAATTGTATAAAAAAAGCTTGCTTTTACGCTTTAGTTTTTTATAGTCTATTTTCTAATGTTCATTTTTCTTCGAAATCCCCTGAATTTCAGTCAGGTGGCCACAAGTCGGCAGTAACGTGACACACTCATCTGATGGAAACCACAGGGTTTGGCTTCCCTGCAAGCCTCCACGGATTTAGAATTAAGAACTAGTTTGTATTTATTTTCTGTAAGATATATTTTCATTAAGATAAATAATGTTAGATAAGCTTTATCTACATGAAAAGAGATAAATTTTTTAGAACAATTATTTGTAAACATAAAATCCTAAAGCATGATTAGGTAATTTCCTCCTAATCTCTTTACCAGTTCACTTCTCCTTTAATTATAGTCTCTTAAGGAAACTGAGTTGCTTCTCATTACTCTACTCATGTTTTACCTCCTAGTCATTCAGGCCCTTTCAGTGACTCCACTTTTCTTAGCTAGGTTGGTGGTAAAATTCCCATGGATTTATTTCTCAACTACAGTGCCAGTGCTTTCTATAATGAAAACAAATCCTTTTGTGATTGTTTACCATCAAACTTTGCTTCCATATAATGGCCTTTCTCTGCTTGCCTGCTATTCATTTCATTGTTTTAGCCAGTGTCCCACACTAGACACTGGGGAGAGAAGCATAACCATAATTCTCTTGGTCTCTGTCCCCACAGCAGTGCTTAACATCTAATGTAGCTTATAGACCAACAGAGGTCATTACCACATGACCTTGCTTTATTTCATAACAACAATTTGCTATTAAGCCCAAACCTTCTTTGGTTAGACTTCTGGAAGCCACCTCCATTGATTCCAATAATAGTTTGTTTACTGCTGTTAGTTTCTAGTTTGTTTTTCCCACATTTATTCAAACTATCTTGAGAGGTAGCCTGTGAAATATCCAGACACAATCCAAGGTACAACACAGCATATTCAAGCGTTGGAATATAATACATCTGGATTAGAATCTTGGTTCTGAGATTTACTGCATTACTTGTGGAAATCATTTAACTCTAGCCTGAATCTCCACTATGTGTAAGATAAAAATTATAATACTCCTATTTGGGGTTGGTTAAGAGATTGTAATGATTTGCTGGTATAAACTATCTAGGAAAAGCAAGTACTCCATACATATTACTACTGTTCTTTGTCAGTCTATTTGAAATTATGCAATGAATAATTTTACTGAAATATTATACATTATCTGGTTTCTCAAAATAATCTATTTTTAATCTTTTTTTTTTACAGAAAAGTGAGATTAGAATCCCTAGGAAGATGCCTAAAATGTTCTACTAATATTTTTATTTTTCTTAATATTAAATATTCTATAATTTTCATGACATATTGTTGAGCAAAATTGTGAATACTCAAATTGCTCTCCTCAGACACTATTCATCCTCAAAATGTATTTTAAAAGTTTAGAATTAGTTCTTTAAATATCTTCCCCTTTATGAGAGGTACTATTGGTAGAATATAATCAAAGAAGCTTCAAACTTATGTAGCTTAACCCTGGCTTTCAGATTGGTTGAGATATATATATATTCATTCTAAGTGTGTATAGTCTTTTGGCCATTACTCAGGTTGTTATAAAAATTAAGAAATTCTTATGTCAAGAACATGGAAGTTGGGCAATATGAAAATAAAAATAAAAATATTATTAAATACATATGTAAATTATTTGGCTCTGATTTATTAAAATCCTTAATATTTATATTTGTAGAAAATACTTTATCTTTAAATACTTTATCTTTTTATGCATTATGTTGTTATGTGATAACATTTTCCCTGTTTCTCTGAAGTGAATTCATATATGGGCAATGTTAATTTAACTATTATCCATCTGTTGTATCTTTTGTTATTACTTGGATTGCCAAAAATATAAAATATTCTTATTTTGTTCTTAGATTGGCATTTTTAACCCTTTGATAATATAAAATTAGAAAAAAAATTTTTAAAGATTTTATTTTATTTATTTGACAGAGAGAAATATAGCCAGAGAGGGAACACAAGCAGGCAGAGTGAGAGAGGGAGAAGCAGGCTTCCCGCCGAGCAGGGAGCCCGATGTGGGGCTTGATCCTGGGTCTCCAGGATCATGACCTGAGCCGAAGGCAGTTGCTTAACCAGCTGAGCCACCCAGGCGCCCCTAAAATTAGAAACTTTTTAAAAAAGATTTTGTTTAGTTATTTGAGAGTGAGAACAAGCAGTAGGGAAGGGCAGAGGGAGAGAGGGAAAGAGGGAAGCCGACTCCTTCTGAGCAGGGAACAGAATCCAGCCATGGGCCTGGAGATCATGACCTGAGCTGAAGGCAGAGATTTAACAGACTGAGCCATCCGGGTGCCCCCAAAATTAGAAACTTTTTAAACCAAAAAAAATGTATATATATATTATTGAACGATTAACGATTGTGAGGTATATTAAATACTTTTAAATAAATAACAACTTAAGTTGTTTCATTAGCAACACAATTTAGGAACTAAGAAAAAGTTAGGTAGGAAATCATTGTGAACAATTATATGAGGTTGCAGTCTTTCTGTATGGTTTTCAAATATGTGATCAGCACTATAGTTAGCTTTTACAATTTCAAATGAGGACTTGTTGCATTTTATGGTAGAAATTGTTCAAAACTCTTGATTTCTCTAGTACTGGTAAATGTGACCAAAAGTATAAAAACATTGGTATTTTAAAAAAAGAAACCACTGGCATTGAATTCATTCATTCATTCACTCACTCACTCACTCATCTTCATTTATTATGCTTCAAGAATAGGTCCTTTCTACTTTTTTTAAGATTTTATTTGTTTGTTTATTTATTTGAGAGAGAAAGAGTGGGGTGAGGGGAAGGAGTAGAGGAAGAGGGACAAGCAGACTCCATGCTGAGCACGGGGCCAGATGTCTGCCTGGCAAATCCCAGGACCCAGGACCCAAAGATCATGACCTGAAATGAAATCAAGAGTCTGAAGTTTAACCAACTGAGCCACCCAGGTGCCCCAAGGTCCTTCCTATTCTTTACTCTGTTTAGTAAGAGGTGTTATTGCTCTCTAGCTTCCATTCACACTAAAAGGGACACTATGTCTTTAAATATATATATGAGAAGCAAAGAATGTGAGCAAACTGTAAAGTTAATAGTCACTTAGAACTATAAAAATAATTCCTTATAAATTGTCTAGGAATGCTTTTTTCCCCCACTTCAAACATTAATTCTCTGTTATCAAAAATATTTTCATGCTGTTCCACTGAGATGTTTGCCTTATACACTTTTAATAAGATGGAGATAAATGGAAGATTTATCTGTATGAAAGATCTGTATAACCCATTAAAAGTTTTATTTTTCACTTTGGTGAATAGTAAAAAGTTTGAAATATAGTTTTAAACCTGAACTTTGTCTTAAATGTGAAAATGCTCATAATGCCAAAAATAAAATGCATTTTTTAATTAATTTTGAAAGATAGACACTTGTTTGGTACAGTGAACAAGAATAAGACTATTTCTTTTTCTAGTGACCTCATCTCGGTAATTTTGATTGGATTCACTGGCACTACACTTATTAATTTAGAAAATTGCCAGTAAGAGATGCCTAGGTGACTCAGAGGGTTAAAGCCTCTGCCTTTAGCTCAGGTCATGGTCTCAGGTTCCTGGGATCAAGGCCCGCTTCAGGCTCTCTGCTCCGCAGAAAGCCTGCTTCCTCTTCTCTTTGCCTGCCTCTCTGCCTACTTGTGATCTCTCTCTCTGTCAAATAAATAAATAAAATATTTTAAAAAGATAAAAAAGAAAATTGCCAGCGAGATATGAGTTAGATTCCTTTACCTTCTGAACTCATTTCTGCCTATTGTATTCTGTCTTAACACTATGCAACTAACTTCTCTTTCCCACTTTTGTTATTTAATCACTTCTGGTTTTTCTCCTTGACAAGAGAATACTGTTTTATAGGTGAAATGCATGCCTGTTTTCTAACACCATGCAACACAAGGATGATTCTGCTTGGAAGAAGAGAATTAGAATACGTCTTTGAATTGTTATGAGAGAGCCTTCTGGAAAATTTTGTGGAAAATGCCTCAACTGGAACTCACAGTGAAACTTAGAAAGTTAAAGAAGAAAAACAGTGTGTGTAGAGTGGCCATATTTAGACTACTTTCTATAAATGTTAAAACATTTTCTTTATAAGGTAATTTTACCCTTATACTGCTAATGTCCAGTCCAAGTGGCAACAGTGCTTTGAAAGCTAACTTTACTTTCCTTGAAACATTTTTTTTTCCTGCTTTATGAAATATATAAACACAGGGTTGCCTTTCTGGATTGTGTTTTGCTTTGACTCTTCAGTATGAAATCTCTCCCACTGCGGGTCATTTGCTATTTGTTGCTTTAATACAGTGTATCTGTATTATGTGCCAGGGTGTACACTAAGAAGCAAACGCTAAAACAATAAGGCAAGAGTAATGAGTTGTAGCCCAAGAGAATAAACCGTGGATTTGAACAAAGTTGTTGAATTTTGGAAGAGAAAGTGAGCATCATCCACAATATACCCAAGTGTGTTTATAGTTTCAGCTACGATCTAGTCTGCAAATGTAGTGTTTCACATTCTCTGTAGATCACATTTACACAAAGTGATAACTATTTTTAAAATGTAATGAATGCAAAGACTTAATTTTTGTCTTTCATATTCTCAAATTTAATATTTATTCCTGTATCTCATAAATGTTGCAGTAAGATAACATGAATATGCATAAGATAATGTGCCAGGCTTTTTTCTTAACCATTTATTTTGTGATTTCAAACAACTCAGTTTCTCCTTTGTTACTTTAATCTTAGAAAGAGTCATAGATATAAAACTTACATGGCACAGACTGTTCAATATAGATGTAACATTTATTTTTTAAGTGAATTTTGTTTTATTTTTTTCTAAGCTAGCAACCGGGTCATGGATAAAACAGAATACCTAACTTTTAAGAAACCTCAGTCCATGAAAATAAGAAGTTTTTCTTATATTTAGCAGTCACCATGAAAAAGCAATTGACACTTTGTTTTATTTTCTGTTTCTGGTAGTTTTCGAGTTTCAGGTGTTAACAGCATGAACTGATAATGAAACCTTCTTGGAACACAATCTATTAGTAGTTACCTCCAAATAAATAAGTACTTTTTCTAGCTAATCTGAAATTTTGTTGCAGTATATCTTTGGTTTACTCAATTTTTAAAAAGATTGTATTTATTTATTTGAGCAGGGTAGGGAGAGGGTGAATGGGCAGAGGAGAGGGAGAAGCAGACTTCCCACTAAGCAGGGAGCCAGATTCTATCCCAGGACCCTGAGATCATGACCTAAGCCAATGATTTATTCAAAATTAAAATAAAATAATTGACATTTACATTAACTCCATATGTAGCCCCTATACTTTCATATGTATGTTACTGTAATCAGAATGTTTTGTGTATTTGCACCTGGGGAGGGAGAAATTTGTTAATATATTTTAATTTTACTTACTTAAGCAGTAATATATACCTTTAAGTAAATATATATGCTGATGACTAGTGATTACTTTCCAAATTTTTATTCTGTTTATTAATAAAATGTCTTGATTTTTCAAGAACAGAAACATATAATTAGAAGGGAATTTATCATCTTTAAAAATTATTCTTTTTATAGTTGAAACATTAGTTTCTGGTACAACATAGTAATTGACTATCTCTATGTAACATGCTATGCTCACCAAAAGTGTAACTACCATCAGGAGACTGGCTATTTCAACCACTAATTTTGTGTTTAAACACTATATGTACAGACCCTAAGCTGAATTTTCCATGCTTCATGGAGAGAAGTAACTAGGTGATTAGAATCAACTAGATCACACTGCCTACTCCCACTCTCCAGTCCTATTAGTAAGTCTTCTCCTATTGTAAAGAAGGGAGATCACCTGGGCTACATTTGGATAAAAGAAGTTGGTTTTAAAAATACTTGTAGAATTTGAGTTAAAAAAAGGTAAACTGCAGTTTCTTGTGGTTCCAAGGAATCCTAGCAATATGTGGCATAATTGGAAGTGCCATGAAGAGAACCACTAACTTAAATAAGACTGGAGATTTATGAGTTTAAAGTAATTAAACAAGAAGCCATTAGCCCAACAGGACTAATGCCTTTACAAAACAAACCCTAAACCTTTCTTTGCAATCGGAGAAAATGAAACTTAAGAATAACCAATCATAAATAGCCAGCTAGGCTTTCCCAAATAAAGCAACTGCTTAAGCTATAGCCAATCAAATAATTCCTTTGCTTTGCCTCCACATCTTCTCTATACAAACCTCTCTTATAGCTCCTGTTAGTGGATTTCTTCTAATCACCTTTGGTTGGGTGCTGCCCAATTCAAATCAATGTGTGTTCACATAAACTCTTAAAATTTTTAATATGCCTCAGTTTATTTTTTAACATGAGTGCCTTGACATTTAAAAGAGGTACAATATGAACTATAATAAGTTAAAAGTTATCCTTTTTCTTGGAGAGAAAGTGAAATAGATTCAGGATTAACGCATACACCAGTGGTTAATCATTAGGATCCAGGAAGTCTAGATCTACTTTAGATACTAATAACTTCCTGGGTTTATTCATATTATAATAAAGAAACAAATGTTATGTAAATAATGAAACATTGTTTTCTATCAACAATGAGCTTATATTCTGGAAAGAAGAAAAACATTTAAATAAAAGGAATAGAGTAAATAAATGTGTATGTGTGTATATTCCAAAGAAGGGAATGATTAACTCTATTTGGTAAGCCAGGGACAATTTGCAAATGTAAACACTGTAAGTAGGAATGGTCCAGGCAGTAAGGTAGAGAAGGGTATTCCAACAAGCAAGAATGACATGAGCCAAATGAAAAGATATGCAAGACAGTAAAACTTCAGGATAGTGCAGGGTTATAAGTTCTGGACATACAGTGGGCTGCATGCTCTTGCTTAAAGGGATTTGACTTCATTTGGTAGTCAGCAGGAAGCCATTAAATGGCTTTATGCAGGAGAATAATAAATATGGATTCCTATTTTAGGAAGGTTGATCCTATAGCAATGTGAAAGATGGAGGAATTGAAAAAAAATCATTCTCAAGGAGAATTACAGTAGTTAAGAAATAAGAGGATACGGTAATGGACTGAAGAAAGAGGATTGGATGCAAGAGTGGTAAGAAGTTGGTATCCATATGTCCTAACTGTTAATTTAATCACTGTAAAAGAGTAAATTAGGTTGACACCTCCCCCCAGCTATCATAATTAGAATTTACTGGATCTACACAGTACTATCTCTTATCTCCAAGAAAAAGCTGTATAGAAGAACTTAAGTGTTCTGAGGAAACAGGAGAGCTACTCTATCTTTCATACTTACTAGGGTAACATAGTTTCTCATTTCTAATGCTCTCTTCCATGTGCTTTTTATGAAATTTGCTTTTCAGATCAGTTTTCATTTCAGTTTGGTAACTAGAGAACATGGCCCAGATATGGCCATCTCATCCGCAAATAATACCACATTCTGTTCTGCCTGTGTCTCAATTTCTCTTTCTTTCTTTCTTTCTTTCTTTCTTTCTTTCTTTCTTTCTTTCTTTCTTTCTTTCTTTCCCTTACTTTCTCTTTCTTTCTTTCCTTCCTTCCTTCCTTCCTTCCTTCCTTCCTTCCTTCCTTCCTTTCTTCCTTTCTTCCTTTCTTTGACAGAGAGAAACACAGCCAGAAAGGGAACACAAGCAGGGGGAGTGAGAGAGGGAGAAACAGGCTTCCCGCTGAACAGGGAGCCTGATGCTGGGCTCATCCTGGGACTCCAGGATCATGACTTGAGCTGCAGGCAGAGGCTTAACAACTGAGCCAAGCAGGCACCCCTGTGTCTGCATTTCAATGCCCAGGAGAGATAAGACTATCCCATCTGTACTCTGTGGGTGGGATAACGTGACTGGCTATCTAGTTAACAAACAGCCATGGGAGCCAGACTTGAAGAAGAGATTCAAATAAGTTTTATGAGAAGTGTGTTTAGAGACAGGAAAAAATATATTAGGGTCTCTAGTCTACCAATATACAGATGTAGAAAGAAAGTCAGGTAAGATGAGAATTCATTCAGTTTTATATGTGAATATAAGAGGGCTGGAAGAAAGATTCTCAGAAGGTATCTGGATATATAAATTGAGCTCAGACAAGCAATCTGAGAGGGAGTCATTAATTTATAGGTGACAAAATCATGGGATTAAATGAGAGTGTGTGAGTGAGGTCATCTGACTAAAGATGGATCCTAGAAGTATAGTATAGCCAGGGAATTGATGAAAAAAGAGATGGAAATAAGTTGAAAAAGAATAAAGAATATATCTTAATAAAGAGATGGAGAAAATGATATCAGGAAAAACAAAGACAAAAATAATTTCAAGAAATGGGTTAGAGAACAGTATCAAGTTTTGCAGAGAGGGTAATATTAGAAAGAGTGAAATAAGGGGAGAAGATTTAACGGGTATCACTAGTGATATTAGCAAAACTAGTTTCAGTAGAATAGGATTAGAGGATAGCCTCTTCTTGCAGTGGGTCAAGGAGAAAATGGCAGATGAGAACTCTAAAACAGGGGTATGGATCATTTATTCAAATGAAAAAAGTGTAAATACAGGTAGAGGATGTTGAAGAATCTATTAAGTCAGATCCCATTAAGAAATAAGGCATAAAATATGGAAAAGAGTTAATAAATTGCTGAGCACAGCATCCAAAGAATTAGTAGAAAATCAGCCCCAGGCAGAAGATACTCCCTTTCTAGAAGCATGATAGAAGCTAATATGTATTGTCTAAACTCCATAATTATTTAATTTTACTGCTGTAGCTTACTTTGTAGTTTTAAACAAATTGAGAGTATTTTCTTACTGATTTTTTAAATTAAATTGAGGATGATGGCACATAGTAAAAAAACTTATATAAATATCTTCTTTTGAGGTACAAAAATTCTGTGATAGATGTATTATGAAAAAGTTGTGCCAACAAATTAGTAGTTGACTTATATTTTTAAAAAACTGAATAATCAATGACAACATAAAACATGTAAGCAAAACTAATAATAAACAATAAAAATGACAGTTTAAAGATACATTGGTTTTTCCGTCACCAATTATCACACATTTTACTAGAATTCATATATGTACAAGTTTTTCTTCTAATACCACACATAAAACTTTGATTTTCCAAGGATAAATACTTTATAAATAAGAAAACAATGATATAATGGAAGAATTGTTTTATAATATAGGAAATAATAAATTCAGAATGAATGTTTGAATTACTGAATTTCAGAAAATATGCAATTTGTTTTTTAGAAAATCTAAGCTAATTGTTTTTGGTTTTTTGTTTTTTCTCACCATGGGTGGGGCTAAGTAGTTGTGGATATGTTAGAGGAGGTCATCAAGTGGATATGACCACTGATTGACTCACCAGCTGGACCCAGGCATTGGGAGGTTCCTCAACTACCCCCCTGGGGACCTTGGAATGTCCATTTTGTTCACTGTTGCCACACTTCAAGCCATTTTCAAGGAAACAGCCTTGAGAGAGCAATATGTATTAAGACCATCTAGAAAGTATATGTGCCTGAACCCAGTTAAGGCCTCTATACAAATAGAAGCAGGTGGGTGTGCAGATCCACTTGTTTTGCAGCCGCCTAAGATTAAGATTCATACATAAGTTTTTTTTTTTGTTTTTTTTTTGTTTTTTTTGTTTTTTATTATTAATCTTACCACTTGCCAATCTCAAGCTGTTTGCCTCTTTCTTTGGTTTTTACTTGTTCTCCATGTACAGGGGACAGTTTGTGAACCAACAGGATAATAACCTCAAAAAGATTTTCATTATACTTATAAAAGCAAAGGTGCTGAGGTTTCTTACTTAGGCAACAGCTCAACTCATGTTTCAAAGAGTTGAGTAATTTGTGGTTAGCCTGGATAAAGTCAGTATCAAAAAGACCTGTAACTTTAGAGTAGTACTTACCATAGTGTGGTAACTCGACAATTTTCTTGTTAGAAATGCAAATCTCAGACATACTCCAGGTCTATTAAAACAGAAAATCTGGGTTGGGACTAAGGAATCTATAACAAGACCTCTAGGTGATTCTGTGCTTCCTATATTTTGAAAAACATTGTTTTTAAGATTAATGCTATAATAAATGTTAGCTGGGCCAACTGATACAAACCAGATATTCCATTTTACATTAATTTCATTTACATATTAAACAATTTTTATTAACTCTATTTAAATGATAAAACACATTTTATTTGAATACTGAAGTCCATTAATTACTACATATTTGAAAAGCACAAGTACAAGAAAAACACTTTAATAAACCTGAATTTTATTTAAAATTAATTTCATTTTATTTGGTTTTTCTCTCTCCTCTATTCTAGTTGAACTTGTGCTTTTAGCTTACGTTAATTAACTTTTCAGGGAGCCTGGGTGGCTCAGCCAGTTAATGATCTGCTTTTGGGTCAGGTCATGATCTCAGGGTCCTGCATCCAACCTCACAGTGGGCTCACCTCAGTGGGGACTCTCCTTCTCTCTCCATCCCTCCCACACTTTCTCTCATGTTCTCTTTCTCTCTCAAATAAATAAATATTTTTTAAAAAGTTAAAAAAAGTAATTTTTAATCAAAATGCTTAAAATTTTTTTAAATTTTTTTAAAGGTTTATTTATTTATTTATTTGACAGAGAGAGAGATCAGAAGCAGGCAGAGATGCAGGCAGGGAGAGAGGAGAAAGCAGGCTCCCTGCTGAGCAGAAAGTCCGATGCGGGCCTCCATCCCAGGACCCTGAGATCATGACCTGAGCTGAAGGCAGAGGTTTTAACCCACTGAGCCACCCACGCACCCAAAATGCTTAAAAATTTTAAATAAAAATAAAAAAACTAGACAGTTTTAATACTCTATTGACAAATGTAGATTTGAATCAAAAATAAACTTGTAGCTTTAAGGTAAGTACATTGATTTAAAATTTTTCCTCTTTTTAAGAACTACTTTCACAAGATTGCAGAATCTATGGAATCAATTACATATGCCAATATTTAATTTTATGGAAAATGACAAATCTTAGCTTTTCAGATTAAAATCATGTATTAGATAATGGTCTTCATTTACCAAGCACTGTTCTGTAACAATGTGGACATTGTGAGTCTAAAAACAAAAATAGAACTTCTAGGTTTCTGTACATGTATCATAGAGCCAGAGAATTAGTAGGAGAAATCCCAGCAGTTTGGCCAATGTTCCACAGAGTAAGCCAAAGAGGAAATTTGATGCTGGAAGGTATTTTCTAGGTTTAAAAGTGCTACTGGCTGTAGTACACTGGTAAATGTTTAACAACCAGGTTGGCAGGAGGGGATAGGATAGGAAAGGTTTTGATATAGAACTTTGCCAGTCTCCATGGTTTAAATGATCCAGTGGGGCGATTTCAATCTACTATATGAGGTCAGTGAACCAGATTTGGAAAGAGAAGCACATAATTGTCTTCATCTAGCCAAAAGCTGGTCCCAGATCATAACTGGCTATAGGGTTCTAAGTGTCCTCACATGGCTCCATTATTAAATATTTAATAGCTTTGACCAGTATATACTCTGCCAAGCGTCCTTAAATCTGGTGGTGGTGTATATGGGGAGGTGGTGATTTTTCCCAAATGGAACTATATCTTTGATGTAATATTAAAAGATAATTTTTAAAAATCGGCCTTACATTTAGTAGGCTACTGAATACATACTTTATAAGTTGAAAAATATCAGTAACTCTCTTTTCTTCTATTCATCAGTATGATTTTTTTATGTGATGGGCATTTCCTTCTCCTGGCTATCATACAATTTGCATTTGTTTCATACTGCTAAGTACAGAAAAACTCTACAGTATATAGGACTTGAGGAAACTTTGAACATTGACAAATTTAAATTCATATCTTATATAAAATAATTTTAGAAATATTAATTTTAATATATTCACATATAATTTTTTAGGAATTTCAGAATTAAAAAGAAATACTTTCATCTCAGTTGTCTCAAGTAAGTGATTTTTAAGATTTTTATTTTTGGGGGCACCTGGGTGGCTCAGTTGGTTGGGCGACTGCCTTCGGCTCAGGTCATGATCCCGGAGACCCGGGTTCAAGTCCCACATCGGGCTCCCTGCTTGGCAGGAGGCCTGCTTCTCCCTCTCACACTCTCCCTGCTTGTGTTCCATCTCTGACTGTGTTTCTCTCTGTCAAATAAATAAACTCTTTAAAAAAAAAAGATTTTTATTTTTTAATTTTTACTTGTTTATTGTTAAAAGATATTTATTTGAGAGAGAAAGAGCATGCTCACATAAGCAGGGAGAGGCACAGAGGGTGAGAGAGAAGCAGATTTGCCCTAAGCAGGGAGCCCAGACCCCAGGATTATGACCTGAATGGAAGACAGATACTTAACCAAATGAGCTACCCAGGTGCCCCAATTTTTAGGATTTTTAAAAAAAGATTATTTATTTATTTATTTATTTATTTATTTATTTATTTGAGAGAGAGAGAGAGCATAAGAGGGGGAGAAGGTCAGAGGGAGAAGCAGACTACCCACAGAGCTGGGAACCCTATGTGGGACTCGATCCTGGTACTGCAGGATCATGATCTGAGCCGAAGGCAGTTGCTCAACCAACTGAGCCACCCAGGAATCCCAATTTTTAGGATTTTTAATTACATTACTTATGTAATCACTATTAAGAAGATGTGAAGTAATTTGCTTAGTATTTTCTTTAACTATTTAAAAGACTGAAAATGCTGGCTCTTAAAGTACTGAATCAAACTAATAATTATTTAATACTGTTAAGTGATCAGAATATAAGGAAGGAAAGAGCATGAATAAGGATATCTTTTTTAATTTTTTAAGATATTACTTATTTATTTATTTGTGAGAGAGAGAGAGAGCCATTGTGACTGGGGGTAGGGGAAGAAGGAGAGGAAAGGGAGATCCCAAGCAGACTCTGTGCTGAGCAGAGCCCAACAGGGGCTCATCTCATCACGCTGAGATCATGACCTGAGCCAAAGTCAAGAGTTGGTCATTTAACTGACTGAGCCACGCAGATGCCCTAAGAATATCATTTTTAAATCATACAGCAAATAAATAAAAATTTCATTTTCTCAGAACATGTTAATAAGCATGGGTATGATATCATGGTATTTATTTATATTTACAAGATAATTTTTAAATATCCTAGTCATTGAGATACTTGCAATTTCCTGTAGGATTTTATGTTCTGAGAAGATCCTGTAGAAATAAGGGATATTTTGGAGATAGGTACATTAATGTTGGGTTTCTCTTCTTTGCAAGAGTTAAGGAAAGAAAATAAAATTGAAAAATAAAATATAGATGTTAATATTTTATCTCAAAAGAATTCTAGTTTATATTCTTTAGTCTGTAAGATGGGGGAGCTATTGCATTACACAAAATAGTGGCCACTTCTGTTCCTCTGAGCATTTTTCTTTGATTAAAATCATTTGTAGTAAATGATGACCCAAGCCTTTGGTTACATTTTAATGGAGTTATGGTCTAGAAAATTGTGTCTTTAAAGGGGTTTCAATTATCAGAGCTATAAAAAATTAGCTTACTAGTAATATATTTAAAGCGAAATATCAATTCTTTCTACAACACTGGTACATACTGGTTATTATCCCATTTTTAGACTAACACTTTTTAGGTTTTACATGGCAGAGTCTGTCTCTCTGAAGTGCATGAAAGTACCTTTCCTTAAAATAAATACTCTGCTATTGCTTAGTTATGCTTTTTCTTAAAACCCTGATAGGTCTGGCAAGTCTCTCAATCCCTGTTAAGAGTAAGAAGGAGAGCAGAAACGCATTACAGACTTAACCTTGAATGAATCCAAGTCCGAGAAACAGACGTAGAATGTCTTAAAATTTTAATCCTACAATATAAATGTTGAAAGAAAAATATGAACACTGCATAAATTATAACTTAAAGGCTTGCTAAACTAGGTTGAGAATGTGTTAATGAGCAGCCAATAACATTTTACATTTAATTCTTGTTACAGAAAGAATTTCTGTGATGCTACAGGAACTTAACATTAGCTTATGTTGTTCACATGGGAAAACAGAGACAAGGAAAAGCTCTTTGCAGTATGCAATTTCTTTTCTCTTGTCTTAGGTTATTAGTAGAAAGGCTTGAAGTAAGGAAATTGTATATTACCAGCCCTGTTCCCTAGGTTAAAAAACTGAGGTGCAGAAGTATTATTATTTTCTTAAAGATACTCAGTAAATGACCAGCAATCACAGTGTTCTATGAATGACAATCTTTTACCCTTATTCAAAAATGTGGGGGGAAAAAGTCCCGCCTATGTATTTTAAGGTTCTTGAATATAAAGTGTATAAAAATAACTTGTAGTTATGAAATGTTATAAAAATATTAGTTCTTGGTCTCTCATAGCCACGATAAGTGGCTGATCATCATGTATATCTTTATGTGTAAATTTATGTTTCTAAGTGTTCTAACATGAACCTAAATACGCAGGAAAAAGAAAGTTCCGTGGTAGGCACTTGAATGTCGGGGCACACTCTTTCCTTGATGTCCCCTTTGAAATGCCTAATGATTACCTACTTGAAATGGTGCATGATGAAAGATGAGAACATATATTCATTTCAGATTCACTAGTTTTTAATTCAAAATGATGTTTATCCAACTGTTTGAAAAAGAATAAATGCTTCTCGATTATTAACCATGACTTTAAAACATCATTATCAACTGATGCAAAGCTACTGAAAATAATTTTAAAAATAAAAAATCTTGGGGTGCCTTGGTGGCTCAGTCGTTAAGCATCTGCCTTTGGCTCAGGTCATGATCCTGGAGTCCTGGGATTGAGTCCCGGGATGGAGTCCTGCGTTGGGCTCCCTGCGCCGCGGGAAGCCCGCTTTTCTCTCTCTCACTCCCCCTGCTTGTGTTACCTCTCTAGCTGTGTTTCTCTCTGTCAAATAAATAAATAAAATATTTAAAAATAAATTAGAAAATATCTTTAAATGTTTTAAAAGATTTTATTTATTTATTTTTTATCTATTTGTGTATTTATTTATTTATTTGAAAGAGAGAGAGTGCACAAGCAGGGGCAGGCAGAGGGAGAGGGAGAAGCTGGCTCCCTGCTGAGCAGAGAGCCTGATGCCGGGGCTCTAGCCCAGGACTGCAGGATCATGACTTTACCCAAAGGATCATGACCTGAGCCCAAGGCAGATGTTCAACTGACTGAGCCACCCAGGTACCCCAGAAATAAAAAAAAATTTGTACTCAAAATATTATGGCGATTCTAGGAGTATAATTAAATAAGTAATTCAAGCTTTCTTGTAGGAGTACTGCTTCTACAAGTTATTCATATAACTTCTCCATTAACTGTATATATATCAAATCAGCCTTCTAATAATGCCCCTGGATGCTTTGACCTGTCAATAAAATATGAGACCTGTTTAGAGGTCTGGATTGTTTTATTTTGTGTGTGTATATGAGAGAGAGAAAGAATGATAACTGATGATAATTTTAAAAGCCCAAGATATAAAATATAGGATAACGGATGTGATCAGAAATTTAAGAACCAGATCTCAAGTTTTTTTCCTGTGTCTGTCACATTTTAGCTATGTTTGCCACATTGGGGAAGCTGTTTAACCTCTCTGAGTTTCTTCATCTATAAAATGTAGTAACAGGGGCACCTGGGTGGCTCAGTAGGTTAAGCTTCTGCCTTTATTTCTAGTTATGTTCCCAGGGTCCTGGATATAGTCCTGCCTTGGGCTCCCTGCTCAGCAGGTAATCTGCTTCTCCCTCTGCTCACCGACACACCTGGCTCATTTCCTCTTTCTCATGTGTGCTCATGCACGAAAATAAATAAAATCCTTAAAAAAAATGTAGATGACTATAGCCACCTCACACAATTGACAGAAAGATGAAATGAAGTAATATTTGTAGAACACATAGATGAGTGCCTAGCATAAAATAAGTAAATAATGTAAAATTATATAAAAAATTAATAGTAAGATAACCTCCAATGATTTTGCTTCTTTAGTTTTCATTTGAACAGACTTTAGGAAAATTATAAATTTATCCTAAATCCATAAATTAATGCTTTAGTCAGAAAGGTCTCTGACCCAAACACATCTATTAAATATATACCTGAGAGAACTATAACTTTCACTCTTTCATAAAAATATGAAAATCAATACTGTTAGCTCATTTTCAAGGACTTTTTGTTTGTTTAAGATTACCTTATGTTGGGCGCCCGGGTGGCTCAGAGAGTAAAGCCTCTGCCTTTGGCTCAGGTCATGATCTCAGGGTCCTAGGATCAAGGCCCTCATTGGGCTCTCTGCTTGGCAGAGAGCCTGATTCCCCCTCTTTCTCTGCCTGCCTCTCTGCCTACTTGTGATCTCTCTCTCTCTGTTAAATAAATAAAATCTTAAAAAAAAAAAGAAGATTACCTCGTGTTTTGTTGAAGCAGCAAGAAAATGCCTTGAAAAATTCACATTTAGATATCTGGCATCCAGTTTTAGACAAACAAGCTTCAAGAGTATGTCTGGCAAATTTCTACTTCCAAATCTTGCTTCAGGTTACTATTTTATGGTCAATAGAGTTTTAAGCATTGGAGGAACTCTGACATCCACTAAATTTTATTATTCTAAGCAAATGTCTATATCCTTACTCTTATTTATAATATCACATATGTGTCTATATTTTGTCCACCAGAAAACATTATCTATTTTTGATATTAAATGCAATTCTTCCATTGATAACAATAGGTACAATAGATAGAGGTTAAACTCACAGGGTTGACCACAAAGTTACTTATAGTCAAATCCTTGGGCACATTATTTAACCAGTCCCTTACCTCAGTGTTTTCTACTGTAAAATGCAGTAATAATACTATTTATCTAATAGACTGTCATGAATGTTAAAGTAATTAACATTAATGTTAAAGTAATTGCCAGTCCCTTACCTCAGTGTTTTCTACTGTAAAATGCAGTAATAATACTATTTATCTAATAGACTGTCATGAATGTTAAAGTAATTTAACATTAATGTTAAAGTAATTGCCAGGGGCCTAGAATTGTGTCTGTTTTAGTAAATGTTCTTTAAATTAGCTATTATTTTTGTGTAAGAAAATAACAGATAAGAAATCTTTTGGATGAGATATTTCAAAAGGAAGTATTATTCTTAAAGTTAGTCACCAACTACTGTGGGTATGAACATATCCATGTTGTATTTTCATATCATTAAAATTAATTATGTAAATTCTTTAACACTTTTTTTCTTAACTCAAAAGTGTTTTTATCTAAAATGGGCTTTCCTCTCTTCCTATGGTATAATCAGGGCAATAGATAACAAATGTACTAGGCTATGCCATGGCTCTTTGGAGATAACATAGTTTTTCTCAGAGGCTGAATAGAAATGAAGATATGTCATTTCTGGGATCAGATCATTAAGCACAACTTGTTAAAAGTTGAAAAAAAAGTTGAAAAAATAACAGGAAAAAAATCAGTCACATGCATTATTAATTCCTTAACATGCTAAGACTAAATCAGACTTCAGAGAATAAGGAAAGAAAAGACAGGGAAGAAAACCTCTTTCAAAGGGAGGAAGTAAATTAAACAATCTTTCCCATAAGCCATTAAGTCTACCTTGAAAATAGATAAAGGGGGAAAAACAACAACAAGAAAACAGAGATTTGAAGGGAAGAGCAATTAGCCCAAAGCCACAAGAAAAAAAAGCACTTTTTGTTTGTTTTCAAAGCAATCAAATTTGGTTCTGAAATAGCTTTTCCATTTTCTCCTTCTTAGTGAAAACAAACATCACACAAATCCCCATGTGAAGGGAATGCTGAGAGAATAACTTCTCCAAGCAAATTTGCATGTAGGCACAGACCAAAAGCACTGGAATGGGCACTTAATTTATTTTAAATTATATCAGCTTTTGCTTATTAATTCACTTTATAAGACTTTGTGGTTAAAGCATTCTTTAAATTGCTTTCAGATTAATAGAAATCTCTAGGAAAAAGGAAACATTTTTGTGTATATTGTTGGTAGTGTTTTAAATCATGTCAGTGCAAATACTTAGACCTCTGGATTTGATTTCAACTTTCAGTGCTTGATTATGAAATCACTGCAATTACTTAAAAATGTTTCATATGTTTAACATAAATGGACACATCAGGAATCCATTTTATTACACTTCAATAACATGTGACATATAAAATGCCTGTTTACATATGTACGTACAGATTCTACAATATATGGAAAATGTATTTTTTTTTTGACTGTTGAAACTACTTTTGGTAAGTTTTTTATGGAGAAATAAAATACTTTAATACCCAAAGTTTTTAGTATTTAAATTATAATATACTAAGTATCACTTCTTCCATTTGTTTACTTCCATGTACCCTTATAACCACCAGAGTGTTTTTTAAGGTTTTGACAAAACTTTTCAACATTTTATTTTTTTTTTATTTTTTTTATTTTTTAGATTTTTTTTTTTTATTGTTACTAAATTTTTTTTTCCAGTGTTTCAAGATTCATTCCCCATTCCCCACACCCAGTGCTCCCCGCTTTAGGTGTCCCCAGTACCCACCACCAGGCTCTCCCATCCCTCCACCCCCCTCCCTCCAAGTCCCTCAGTTTGTTTCTGTGTTCAAAATCTCTGTTGTTTCGTTTCCC
>PITA01012531.1:0-61518 GCA_004023965.1 Spilogale gracilis
AGGGATAAAGTACCAAAGACATAATAGCATAAAATATATAATCAAAAGCCCTATATTTAAATAAAAATACTGTAATCAGTAAAACACATATACAATAAAATTCTATACTGCTGTGAACTGCCTGATGTTATATCAGCCTAGAAGGAATAAAGCACACAAGTTCATCCAACAGCAAGTATTTGTTAAGAGCCAGTTATGAATCAGGCTCATTCTCTGCTAGAGAATTAGGGAAAAGGTATCAGAGGATCAAAGATACAAGAAACAGAATAACAAATGTTGCCACTGATCACTCATTTTACATATGAGTCTTTCTGTTGCATCCATATATTTTTATGTACATAAATTTGACAAATGTATCATAAGTTTGACAAATGCTGTATACTACTGGAAAGTGGATGCAAAGCTATATAATACTAAAATAAATCACAAAAATTGAAATCGTTTATATCTATAATCGCAAAATAATCAACAGATACTTACATGAAATTGCTAGTATAGGCGTATCCTTAATATTGGTGTCAGGATACTTATGATATCTGATACTAGTGTGTTACTAAAAAAATTACTTGAATTAGTCTTATGCATTGAAGTATGACTCATTCTTTAAGACTTCAATGTTTAAAGAAAAAAAAATAACTCTGTTCCCAATAAATTTTCCACTCTGCAGTCAAAGACAAGTACTCAATGTTCTATGATATTTTACATTGAAGATTTATTGTTTTATGAAGATACGTGATTTTTCTGTCTTAGTCTTTGTTTTTAATTGCTACCTGCTTAAAGAAGCTTTATATCGACAAAAAAATGTATCTTTTGAAATTAATTTTTTCTTTGTTAAAATCTACCATAAAGTCCTAGTTTCTACCTTAGGGTGGCAATGCCTAGAGTTTTTATCTTCATTCATCAAGTATCTACAGAAACAGATGGCAAGATAAATTACAAAACATTTCTCCAGGTTTGGGATAATTCGTAAGTCTGTGTGGCTGTAAATGCAAATATCCACAAATACTTTTACACAGAGCCTTAACAAAATACAAATATTTGTAATTAGGACTAAGTCATATCAAGTCGCCAAACACACTTCATCATGGTGTGATCTAAGTATCATGAACATTCAGAATAATTAATTTATTCTTATTCATCTGTAGTGTAAAACTCTCAAAAGTGTTGTATTTTCTTTTAAAGTAACTTAGTCTCCACACTTGGGCAAAGAAATCTGGAATATCCGTGTACACCCAAAGGCTCTTTATCTGACCTACCAACTACTGAAAAAGCACTAGGGAATAAAAGTTACGGCACAAAAAAAGAAAAAAAAAAGTTACAGCACAACTTGACGTTCACATTAATTTACGAGAATGGAAAGTATGGAGGGAATGCTGCAGAGACATATATTTGTATATATGAATACATACCCTCCCAGTGACTGGGAAGAAAGTTTTAATTCCTACCCCATAATGGTCCATTTGCCTCGAGTGTCTCAGAATGGTTCAATAATCACTAGCCATGTGTGTAGTTTGTTGAATTATTTAAGCTTATTTCCAGGGGGAAAAAAAGACAGGGAGGAAGGCAACTGATTCAATGCAAATGAAAAGCTTTTGAAGCTCCCTATGGTGAAGATGTGATTACAGTCAGACAGTTAATAACCTAGACTTAGAAAAATCTGAAGGTTTTAAAACTGTCTGGCCAGTCAGTAAATGAGGTTTTTCCACACTATCGACCAACTGCCATGCGTCGTAATGGTTTCAGGTCTGTTTGGAGTTGGGAGTGGACCCACAGATGAAGCAAGAATACCACCCCCCGTACTTTTGATGATTAGGAAAAGTAGTTTGTAAACCCCAGTGGTTTTCTTTTGGATCTGGGATGATGCCTTCAGCGCACAGGGCTTATAGAGCCCTCGGAGAGTGAGCGCCGCTCTCTGAAAACCGGGAGGTAGAGCCTCCATTGTTGATTTGCAAAGTACCTGTATTTTCAGAGTGGAGTCTCTTCTCTTAAAATGACTACTACCTCTGCAGCCATGAACACTTAATGCATGTTGTATCCCTGGGAAAAACTGCCGACAGAATTTCTGAGCAGCAGTATTCTTTCTGGTCATTAGAGCAAATTGAAATAGACATTTGGAGACTTAAGGTTTTATTTTAGCTGCTACTCAAATCCCCTCTGGCGTATCGCTAGAAATACATTTTTACCTTTTTAAATGTTCATTTAACTTTGGTGGGGTTCAAATTCTCTGGGTTTATAAATCACAGAGATGAAAGCAAGGTATGTTTGGTTTCATGAAGATTCTTTGATAATGAGACATGTGTTAATATGTTTCTCTTCAGGTGAGGCCTTGCATCATTCCCACAGTGCTCATGAAGAAATGGGAACTTGCTTTGAAGAAATTAAAATAATGTCCAAAATTTTACTAATTGAGTAAAGATGACTCACTCTCAGACTCCCTAGACTTAAAATCTAATTTAAGTCACCTGCTTTCCTAAATGTTATGTGCTGGTTATTTTACTGTTGTTTATGAGGATGAGAGAAAAAATTTTTTAAAAAGTATTTTATCTGGGGCGCCTGGGTGGCTCAGTTGGTTAAGAGACTGCCTTCGGCTCAGGTCATGATCCCGGACACCCGGGATCGAGTCCCACATCGGGTTGCCTGCTCGGCGGGAAGACTGCTTTTCCCTCTGTCACTCACCCTGCTTGTGTTCCCTCTCTGGCTGTGTTTCTCTCTGTCAAATAAATAAAAAATCTTAAAAAAAAAAAAGTATTTTATCTTATAAGAGGTTTTGAAGCTTTTCTGTAATAATTTCCTTTTTAGAAACATAGTAGTTACTTAAAACTAAGGGCTGTGGCCTCAGGGCCAGTTGCGGTAATCTTATTTTTATTGTGTGTGTTTGTGTGTGTGTGTGTTTATTTCATGAAAAAAATGTTTTACATAAGTAGAGACAAAAGGAATATGAACATTTCCAAATCACCTAAGGGTAATATTTCCTTCCAGTACTAAGCACTAAACTTTCTTCTGCATTAATAAATGTGTAGGATTTAGACAGTTTTGTATTCATCCTCACAGAAGAATTTCATTATTCACTTTACTTTTAAACATGTAAAATACCATAAACCATGCAAAAATTTCTTAAAGTAGACGATCAATTCTATAGCAAATGCAGTACCTTTTGATTTATTTATTTATTTTCAAAGATTTTATTTATTTATTTGACAGAAAGAAACACAGCTAGAGAAGGCACACAAGCAGGGGGAGTGAGAGAGGGAGAAGCAGGCTTCCCGCTGAGCAGGGAGCCAGATGTGGGACTCTATCCAGGGACTCCTGGATCATGACCTGAGCCTAAGGCAGATGCTTAACAACTAGGCCACCCAGGCACCTCTCAAATGCAATATTCTTAAATATTCTATCTCTTGGTCCCCAAGCCAGATTAAATAATATTAAGATACTTTTTTGGGGGGGAAAAGACCCAACTTTAAAAATGTTTGTTAATTTAAAAATGTTTATAGTTCTATTACTGACGGAGTTTAGACCTTGATGCAATCAATAGTTTTTACTCTGTGCTTTACTATAGCATGAAACCTCCCAGTTCCTCATTATGAATGAAGCTTTTTACTTTTTACTTTTTCTTTTTTTGTCAAATGAGACAAGGAAACAGTACTTTTCTAATAATCATGTTTTTGCTTTACCCCTACAAAAACTTATGAAGAAAAGAAGGAGTATTAATGTATTGTTATCAGGAACTATATGAAGCTTAATTGATTTTACATTAAAAACATTATAATTCAATTTCTAGGGTTTTTTTCCTCTTTTCTTGAGGGACTACATGAGAAAAGAAAACACTTTTGTGTTACTTTCTGAGTAATTCACACATAGTAATAGCAATTCTAACAAAGAGAAAGAACATTCTCTTTTGTACAGCACAGTTGAAAATAAAACTTTACCTTCACAAAATTTGGTGAATTCTACTCCATATTTTTAATGCTTGGTGTCAGACTACCAAATTTTGTATCAGGAGTCAAATGCTTAAGTGGCACGCAGAGCATAGATTGTTCAATTTGGCATTACTACCATTTCATTTTGGAAACTGCCACATATATAGCCTTTCTTCCTCCAAGATGATCAATATTTGATTTATGCAATGCAAGGGAATCAAAAAGAAATGGATCACTTACAGGAATTATGCACTCACACTCTGCTTCAAAGTAAAAGAATATTCTAAAGTGAATAAACAATAGCGTCCACACCTATTAACACACTTCTTACACAAATCACAGGTCAATGTTTATGACGGTCATTGGATAAAAATATATTTCTTTACAATACTGTAAAGAACAACATTAGAATTTATATCAATGGTAAGAGTAAAATTTAGCTTTGGGAAAACCCTGAACAGAATCTGTAAGCTTTTAACATAAAATCGTATTATTGTCATTTGTAGAGTATCTGTTTTGATTTTATATGTACTTACATGAGGCAGATGTATTTCTCAGGGACACGAAAATGTAGTGTAGGGAAACATCAGAGTGCAGCATCACTGTATGAACTGTTTCCTGATAACATCCAAATCAGCAAATTGGTTATATTTAAAAGGAAATCACAATTCTCAAGGTTTTACCAGACTACATATGGATATAGCAAAATGAAAGACAAATACTAAAAAATTAATAGGAGTTAAAAATGATTGAAGCAAACATATGGACTATATAAAATACAGAAAGTTTTATTCTCCAAATGAGATGATGGCACAGACACAATGTGTTTTCATAAAGTTAACATGTGCCTTTTTGTGGAACAGCGGGTCTATAATTTGCATAAATGATATAAGCTACTACATATCTAGATACTGTGAGAATAATACTTCAGCAAAACTGGATAAGTAGAACATAAGTGGTAGCAAAAAAGAAAAAAAGAAAACAAAAGAAACTTTACTAATAATTCTTACAAACCATGTATAGAAGTAAAAAATTATATGACCTTATTACTATGGACTTAACGGTGAACAAAACCCAGCTAGTACTTAAATCAGTCTCCTAGTTTTTGAATGTCCATGCCATTGTAATGTGTGATGTAAACAGAATTCATTCCAAAACATTGCATGAGCTTGTTTGTGCCTGCACTGTTTTTCCCCAATGAAAGAAACGAATAGAAACAACTTGATTGCAAAATATCCTGTCATTTGACAATGAAGAACAGATTTGCATTGCTGCTTCCTCTTGGATTTGGAAGTTGCGGCTCCCTGGCAGAACAGGGAATTCTGTGTAGATGGAATGCTGAGCAACATCAGCTTTCCAGCATATTCAGAAATTGCATGAGGCTAAAAAATAAAACAAAAACTATGTCTTCTTAACTCAGCACCCTATTGGTATGAGGACTGAAGGAGGGAGGAGGGAGAAGAGGATTTTAATTGATTCTTAGAAGCCAGAGAATTGAAAAGTTCAGTACCCAAAGCAATTAAAAAAAAAAAAAAAATCTTTGACCAGTGGAAAAAATAAACCTGGGTAAGACTAATGCGAGTGGCTTTTGTTTTTGTTTTACAGGGTGAAAGAGCATGTTGTATGTTTAAGAAAACAAAGCACTTCCGAAGCATATATGCTTAGAGTAGTAAAATGGATTGTTTGCCTTGTTCTGTATGGGAAAGTCCCTATCAATAACAGGTGTGACTTAAGTGCATTGCATTAAAGGACTAGACCGCTCATTAATAAAGAAAGGGAGAAGCTTGAACTATAAATCAACGGGGACTCCCAGGGAGTTTTATATTAGGCAGTAATTAAATAATAGCTCATGTTGCTTTCTTTCACTGGAAATTACATCCTTTTCACCTCTTCTTTGCTGAAGCAGGGCCATCCATTAGGATGAGGAGCTACAACACTTGTCAGAGGCAATCAGAGCCACGCAGCTGAAGGCCAACTGACGTGCACGCTCTTAAAGCGGGGTTTCTTCTCTCCCCCAAGCCCACTGTCCTTTCAGATGCATGCAACAGTCAAAAGGGATCACATCACCTAATGAAGAAAAACAGAAGCATATGGTAGGAAGGGGCCTCAGCAGGAGATGGCTGAAATGCCAAGGCTCGCACATAAACAAAATATATGCAAAAATGTGTGTTCATAGAAGCTGTCAGCCACAGCTTCAGGAAATAATAGGCTTGCAAAGGAAGACAGAGTTTTACTGTGACCACAGTTACCTAGGAGTCTGTATTTTTAGTTTAATTTTTTATTGCTCTATAAAGTGGTACACCAGAGCAGGCTAGTCCCAGATAGTTAATTATGCATAAGCAGTTGCAAAGTTCGATCTTGCTGTATAATACTGTGCCACATATTCTGCATTGTATATTTTGCTCATACCTACTGCAGGCTTCCACATGACAGCTGAATTGCAAACTGTAAGTGACTTCATGGCTGCCTTTTTTTTGAAGCACGCTGAACTAAGTTCATGAATTCACCCTGCCTCTGTAACTGAAACGTAAGTGCTCCTCTTTCCGGAGGTGGGTTAACTAACATTTTAGATGTGCATTGGGCACACGCTCCCGGATTGTTTCTTTCAAATTTGCTTCTGTGCAAAGTTAACGGTCTTAATCAAAATCCTTTCTTTCTGTAATGGCTCTGATCAGAGGAAGGCAGCTGTCTTGCTGCACTGAATATTTACCATTTGCCAGGGAAAATGCACATGCGGTCCCCTTTGACTCGTCAGCTTCTATGTTGGGACAACCCTGGTGTTACCGCTTTGTATAATCAGTTTGACTGGAACCTTCAAACTTGTGTGTCCCTTTGCTGTGAATATTTTAATATTCTGTGATGATATTGTTAGAACTGAGGGATCTGTAAGGACAGAACTCAAAGACAGAACTCTGTGTGATTTCTAAAATATGCTTCAAGTGTTTTATGTACCAATGTTGACAATAGATAAAATAAGTTATTGTTCTAAAAAATAAAAGTGATGTGTGCTCTCCTGTGGACAGTTACAGTAACAAAAAAATGTTATCTTCAAGTTGAGTACATTTTAAGTTCGAATTGCATAAACAATATGCCTTATTTCACTTAAATATCTGTATTTTACGTGAAGGATAATCATGTCTCTTAACATTGTATTTAAAATACATTTTCTTGCCTTTTACCCTCTGTTCTCAATGGTACCTATTTATTTGACCTAAAAATTATTTATTCATTTATTTGTAAGACAATATTAAAATAGACTTAATGCTTTTAATTCTTAAAAAAAGAAGTTATGGGAAAGATGCTGGGAGTTTCGGGCTGTCCTTGCAATTTAGCATCTGTCTAAAGCTAGGGATGCTATTGGGTATATGACAACAAATTATTTGGCTTCCCCAATGCTCCAAATGCTTCATAACCATTTATTGATTTATTTACTTCACTGTATGAACATAAATTAATAAATGGAATTTGTTAGCCATTTTCTTTTGGAATTTCCCATTATCTGGGAGGTGCTTTGTTGGGCACTGACATAATCAGAGTATCAGGACTTCCGTATTAATTCTTTGAGCGGAGAAGTATGTGTAGGACTACCTGCCTGGCAGAGTCTTACTGTTCATAGAAGTAGCATGTGGCTAAAATGTCTTCTTGGGTCGTTTTTAAATGGTTTGTTCCTCTTTTCTCTCTCATCATTCCATCCTAACCCTTCACTGTGAGTAACTGAGGAAACCCTCACACACAAAACTGGGGAATCTGCACCCTAATGAAACGCACACTCCTAAATACACATCAACTGTATCACTATGAAGGCAGAGTTCCCGTGGGTAGCCCTTTATTGAAGACCATCCGGGAGCAAGTGACTGAATCTCGAATTTGACTCCCTGTAACGTGGGCCATACCTTCACACGTTTCACTCTCTGTGGACAAATACAGAGAACTAGATTGAGATATTTCTCAGAATCATTTTTTTTTTTCTTTCGGCTATGATTCTTTAGGTGGATCTGAGACAGCTCTGCTCGGCCCAGGACTGTCCCAAATGTCCTTTTAGCTACTTCATTACAGGCAACAGGAGAGCCAGAGAGAGCAACTTCAGGCAAAATGTTGACTCCTCGTGGTGTGCCTTTGATTCTGGAGCGAAAGGTGCTCTCAGCATTCTGTTACGCCCTGGATTCATCTCTTAATGCTCGGTGTGTTAGCAAAAGCTGGGCCCTGAAGTGCTTTTTTTTTTTTTTTTTTTTTCCCCCTTTTTTTCTGAAGTATAGCCTTTCAGACACTTCAGGCAATTTGGTTTTAAAATGTGGACTAAACAGGCTAGATCGGTAGTGCCACAGGGAAAAGCTGCACTACACAATATCTAGAATAATTCAAAATGTAAAAAAAGAGTAGGAAGAATTTGCCTCAGTACTGTGGTCAGGTCGCTATGTATTCTGGTTTTGAAAAACTTATTGGACAAATGTTTTGCAGGAGGAAATAACTGTATCTGAGCAATCTCTAAGAATTTTGAATGCTTCCTTATTTTTCTCCTGTAACTCTGAAAAGTCTTCATGAATAAAACAAAGCAGGTATCTAATAATATCTTAATATCATCAAAAACAAGTAAACAAAGCTATCACCATGTTCACAAATATATTCAATTTCTTAAAACTTTCATTATCAAATAGCTCTTAGACCATTCTAAGATTCTTCTCAATTACCATGATCATGTGCAATTTGTAACAGATATTTTATCTTTTACTAAACAAAATTATTGATGGAACTGACAACAAGTTTTTCATAAAGAAAAACACATATGGCAGTAAGAACTTTGAATTAATATTGAATAATCGAAGATTATCTTATCAACATAAAATTCTTCCTTTTTAATTATAATTGAAGTTTTTTTTGAGAAGTATGGTGTTGCTGTTATAAAATATTTTAAATGTTAAATGTATCTTGAGAACAAAGAAAGGCATGGGTTTTAAGAAGTGAATTATTTGAATATAAACTCACATTTTTAACCTCATCACAGGTAATGTGAATGCAAATTAAACCCATCTTTTTTCTTATATTACTAGGATTGTACTATATCCTATGGAATTTGAAAACACTGAATATTTTTATATCTTATTTGATCTCATGAAAATGAAAAGACTACTAATATCCAACTAGAGGCAAGTGGCAGAATCCAGCTGAACACATTTCACAAATTCCACAAAATTAAGGACTTTGCTATTGGCCAAGATATGATGTCTCATATTCAGCTCTCGACAGAAATCCTTTCTCTTCTCAAGACGGTATTCTCCCAAAGGCACCTCTTAGCGTGGTGTTCCACTGTGGACCCACACTCCACAACCTACCAGGAAACACTGGCTCTAAACAGAAGCTTGTTTGAATGGTACAGATGCAACCCTTGGAATTTTCTACTTCTTATTTGCCTGACTTTTCTGTTCAGTTATAAATGAAATAGAAAAAAGAAGGAAAAAAAAAAGCAGGCCTTAAGAAAATATGAGATGTGCAATTGTGGAAGAAATCAGCAAAACAGTGAATTAGAAACTGAATAAGGGCATTGATGATTCTTGAGATTGCTGGATTGTTGAAGCCCTGCAGATAATATTGATGTGACTTTGGGAACATTTAGACTTTTCTTTGTTTCATTTATTTTCAAATAGTATCAGGAAGGGAAGAAGGAAGAAAAGGAAGGAAAAAGGAAGGAAGGAAGGAAGGAAGGAAGGAAGGGAGGAGGGAGGGAGGGAGGCAGGGAGGGAGGAAGGAAGGAAAGAGGGAGGAGGGAGGTAGGGAGGAAGGGAGGAAGGAAGGAGGGAAGCCAAGGAAAAAGGAAGGAAGGAAGGAAGGAAGGGAGGAGGGAGGGAGGAAGGAAAGAAGGAAACAATAAGAGCTTGCTCTTGACTTAGTCCTCTTGATATTTCTGGATGTTCACCAAGCTTGCTGTCACATATCTTGCTGCTGCATAATGATTTATTTATTTATGTATTTGTTGAAAGTTTGTGTCAAGACTTTAATGTCTAGGGGCATCAAGGCGGCTCAGTTGGTTAAGTATCTGCCCTCAGCTCAGGTCATGATCTTGGGGTCCTGGGATTGAGCCCTGCATCCTTGGGCTTTCTACTCAGGCCTCCAGTCTGCCCCTTCCCCAGCCTGTGTTTTCTCTCTCTCTCTCTCTCTCATTCTCTCTCAAATAAATAAAATATTAAAAAATATTTTTAAAGGTTTTAATGTCTAAAATGTGAAAATTTAAAATGCAAATGAACCTCTGGGTCAGATTCTGATAAGCATATACCCCTTAAGAAAAATATCTGAATGCAAAAACCAAATAAAAAATATTATATTTGATTGGTAGGTCCTTTAATATATTTTTATATGGGGGTGTCAGGGCTGGATGTATTAAATGTGTTCAAGTATAAAAACTTAAAGAACATGTGGTATCAGAAGGAATATGAGACGTGATACTTTACTTTGCATTTTAAGAAGAGTGTCAAAACATTTGGGGCTTCACTTATTTTTAAACTTAGGTGTTTTAACAGTGACACATTTGCAAAGCTCTAAATATTAGTTCCTAAAGGTTATTCTTTTTATATTCTCTAACGGCATACATTATTTGACTCGATGACAGTTATTTCAATTAGAAGAACTTAAGTTAAATACCGTTTCGATAGAGTATCTCTGGAGACGGATACAATGATACTACTTTTCAAAAGGCTTGGCATGTTGCTCTCAAAACAGATGAACAAAACCACCCACATCATCATCAACAAAAACAACAACAATAATAATAATAATAAATGGGTTTAGTACAAATAATTTTCTAGACATATGTGGTTTTACACCCCCTACTCTTTTCCTTTGACAGGTAAACGGTTGAAGACAGAAGACTTATTATAGATTTTACATCCAGCCCATGAGGATTTTGACTGATTCCACTGAGCAGGCTCAGGTCAGCTAAGTCCTTCCCTTCAAAGCATCATGGGTGTCTCCGAGCATCATTGCAAGCTTGTCCTGGCAGTAAGCCAGGCTTCAAAAGCCTTTCACTGCAGTCACTGACTCACTAATGGGCAACTGCAGGCTTTCTGATTTTTCTTTCATTTCATGTGTTCATTTGACATAAATTTAATTAAACCAAATCTGGTGTTAAAGCAAGATGAGATAAAAGTGATATGTCTCAAATTAAAGAACTGTGAAAGATACAGGAAACAGAACTATGCTTTTTTTTTTTTTAAATCTGTTTCTGTAAAATATCATCAATTTCCGTAAGCTCACTACTTAAAGTCGGCCAAAAAAAAAAAAAAAAAAAAAAAAAAAAAAAAAAAAAAAAAAAAAAAAAAAAAAAGAGAGAGAGAGAGAGAGAGAGACTGGTATGCATTATTAAGAATAATGTGTATCCAGGGTTAGATGAAGGTCTTGGCCCCTTATTCTCTGTAGTCAAACCTTTCATAGAATTCTTATGTTTTCTTTCATTGTCACTTCAGGTAGTCACCTCTTCACAGGATATAAGACAAGTCTGCCCTTCTGCTGGCTACACAGCTATAGTTGTTAGACAGCTCAAAAGCATACAACAGCAGAAACATGAAAAGATCACATATTAAATATAAAAAAATCATCACTTTTCAAAGGTCTCTTTTGGTTTTTACTTAAGGCTAAAGACGAAATTGAGAGAGTGAAAAAGATCATGTTGCTTAAAGAGCTCCATTTAATTGCTTTGAATGTTGCTTTAGGAAACATCCGAGTTCCTCCTTTTAAAAATCGCTTTTTCCTCATTAAAAGAAATCTCACACGAGAAATACAGTATGTGAACTAAAAGCAGTTTTGCCATCTTTCTCAAAAATGCTCAGATTGAGCCTTTTCTTTCCTGCAGCTGAAATCCTGCCACGTCCTAGGACCACATCATAAGTCTCTGGAGGTAATACGATTACTCTGAGCAAATACAACACAAACTAGCAAGTGATTGCCGTGTCCTGTGGATAAGAATCCGAACAAACCAAAAGAATTGAGCTGGCAAATCGCGTGAGAGAAGGCAGCTTTCCTTGGAGCAGGAAACAGTGTGTGGCATGCGGACCCTGAGCCTTTCTTGCATCCCAACTTTTGATGGCCAATTTCTTTCATAACAAGCAGAACTCAGGTGCCTCTTGCGTACTCTCCTGCCTTGATTACTTTTTGTAGAATCCACTAGGATTTAGACTCAGGGCTTAGGATCATCAAATCCCTCTGTGACACCTTTCATTTAAGGGATGAAAAAATTCAGGGCTCGCAAGCTGAAGTGACTTGTCCAGGGTCGCACAGCTAGTTATTAGCACAGCTGAAACAAAATCCACATATTCTGACTCCCAGATGAATGCTTGCTTTTAGTTTTTTTTTTTTTTTTTTTCTTTTTAATAGCACCTCAAGTACTTCATTACAACAGATCTTTTGGATTTTTTTTTGAAAGATTTTTATTTATGTAGTTGACAGAGAGACACAGAGAGAGGGAACAGAAGCAGGGGGAGTAAGAGAGGGAGAACCAGGCTCTCCTCTAGCAGGGAGCCCAGCGTGGGGCTCGATCCCGGGACCCTGGGATCATGACCTGAGCCGAAGGCAGGTGCCCAACAAACTGAGCCACTCAGGTGCCCAGGATCTTTTGAATTCTTTAAAATAAACTCTTCTTTCTTTCTTTTCTTTTCTTTTTTTTAAAAATATTTTATTTATTTGACAGAGAGAAACACAGCTAGAGAGGGAACACAAGCAGAGGGAGTGAGAGAGGGAGAAGCAGGCTTCCCGCTGAGCAGGGAGCCCGATGTGGGACTCGATCCCGGGTCTCCGGGATCATGACCTGAGCCGAAGGCAGTCGCCCAACCAACTAAGCCACCCAGGCGCCCCTAAACTCTTCTTTCTATTCCCAGGTGTGTGTCATGTCTCTGACCAAAGAGAAAATATTCCAGCGGTATAGGTAGAATTAAATCCATTCAAGATTCTCAAGAACCTCACATACTGTTCTTTCTCTAATACTCAATAAATGGTATCCTTTGGTCAATCCTTTGGTTTCAGGAGTTATTAACGGGACCACTTTTCGACTTACATGGCATAGACATTGTTCATGGAAGCTGCTGGTATTTTTAATATAATCAGAGGAGAGCCTACACATCACCATTGACCAACCAGATGGACATTTATTTCATCAATAAATGGACATCTATTTCATCCTTAAGGGATTCCACTTTAAATTTTACTCTGAATCCAAACTGCCACTGAAATAGGAAAGACCAATATTGTTACAGCCCCGCTTAGACAGAAAACCTTTTAAAAAATTCTTGATTTTTTTTTTAGGCACAGGCTTGAGTTTACTTAGAGTTCTTATATACCTTCTATATGTATATTATCTATCTGTCTGTCTATCCACATTTCTAACATAGGCTCCTGCTTTATTTTTTTTTAAAGATTTTATTTATTTCTTTGTGAGATGGAGAGCGAGCACGAACGGGGAGTGGGGAGAGGGGCAGAAGGAGAGGGAGAAGCAGATTCCCCACTGAGCAGAGAGCCGGATGCATGTTGGCTCGATCCCAGGACCCTGGGATCATGACCTGAGTTGAAGGCAAAGACTTTATTGACTGAGCCACCCAGATGCCCGTAGACTGTAGTTTATTTAATAAAGACTTTTAAAATGCTGATGAGACTCTGTCAAGGTTCACAATGATAGCATGCATTAACATGGCTTTGTTCAATCTATTGAGTTTATTTATTCAAAGAATCATCATTAAAAGAGTACTATATGCAAGTGCCTGGGTGGCTCAGTTGGTTAAAGGACTGCCTTTGGCTCAGGTCATGATCCTGGAGTCCCGGGATTGAGTCCCGCATTGGTCTCCCTGCTCAGTGGGGAGTTTGCTTCTCCCTCTGACCTTCCCCCTCTCATGCTCTCTGTCTCTCATTCTCTCTCGCATACATAAATAAATAAAATCTTAAAAAAAAAAAAAGGGTAACATTTGCAATTCACTGTGGTATATCCAGCAAAGTGGTGAGCCAGGCACTGAGCACTTTGTAATCATTCTACCTAACAGGTCATACTTTTCTTACGGCATATATCATATATCTGAATAATTTCACAATGTTAAACTTGACATATTTTTTCTAATTTTTGTGATTTTTCAGTCCTGGAATCTGTTAAGTATTTTGTTTTCATAAATGATTTTTTGGTAACAGACTGTAAAGACAGAAGTTCTAATAAGTTGCTGTATGATTCAACTATGCTAGGTAATTAAGTTGATGGATCATAATTGAGACTGTCTATAATTGAGAATGTTTATAAATATCACCACTCAGGATATCTGACAACCAAATTTTAAAAAGCACAAATAAATGTCATAATCACCAGTATTAACCATAAGTTACAGAAATAAAGTATCTTTATCATCTAATAACATAATGATTATACAATAGTTCTCAAAAAAATCTACCTTTCTTAATTTGTTGCAAGCCTGTATAATCAAACATTTTTTAAAAATACGTAAGACTCCTGTATATTTGAAAGATTTATATTTGTGTCCGAAATGCTTTTACACAACATAAAAAATTGGATATCTCTTCAGATATTTAGTAAGTGGATATCTGGGAATATAATATTTATTTTTGATGTATTTATTAGGAACAAAAATTAAAACCTCAGATGTTCTTACTGCAAGGTTCAGAAAAACAGGCAAAATGTGACTTTGTGCAGGTAGTAAATGCATGCACCCTTATTGCAGGACAAAATCTTTGTAAAGCAGAATGACTCCTAAAGTACAAGAAATTCCGAGCATGCCCTTATAAAGAGTTTTTTCAAGACTCCCAACAGTAAGATAAGACTTCTTGCAAATTAGTATCAAAGATTTCTTTGGGTAAGTATGAAAAACTAACATTCAACTTAACAGCGTTAAGAAACAAACTGCTCATAAAAATCAACAGGTGGATAAGAGTTCAGAGCATCAAGTAAGAATTTAAAAAATAATCTGTAGAAATCAGGTTTTGAGACTTCTCCCTGATATTTAATCTCTTCACATGGCATTTCATCTCTAATACTTAGCACTTGGTTTAACATCTTAGCCACCATCTTGAAAATTAAAAATGTAGGCTGATCCTTGGAGGAGTCTATGCCCCTCCTTTGAGAATTTAAGTAATATCTAAGGCTTGGTCACTGTTCTCCTAAACCTCCTCAGAGTGAAATTATGGTGCAGAATAACCCTGGTACCAAATACGAACTAACAACTCCCCCCCTTTTTATTTTAAAGCAAGCAGCATTTGGAACTTCTAGATGAATGGTGGTCTTTATAAGTTCATGCCTGCCCCTGGCACTCCATTTTATTTGGAATTACATTAGAATCAGCCTTTCACAGAGGATTTTGTCTGGGTCACGTGATTCCTCCTCCTCACCCTCCTTCTCTTTTTCTATAAGAAAACTACAGTCACCATGAGGAGAGTTCCTGCCTGTCATACTGCTAATCAAATATATTTCATTTGGTTTATTCCCTTTCTTCTGATTGACTAAGAGCTTTGGCAAGGAATGTCTTTGTTACAAATGTTATGGATTGGTCTGTGTCTGACACTAAAGAAGAAAGCCTTGGTGGAAACAGGAAAACTGGTAGGGGCCTAAACGCCAGAGAGCGGGGGTTGGCAAACTCTTCGGGGAGAACCTGGACAGCTGATGGTTTGGGTGTGCGACGAGCCAGAGTCCCCGTTCTAACCACTTGGGTCTGCCGCTGCAGTACTGATGCAGCCTTGTATGAAATTTTGATATTTTATTTATCATGAATTTTTGGCACTGAATTTGAGTTTCAAAATATTGCATGGAGATATTATTTATTTTGATTACCAAGTTTCTGGGCACCCCCTTAAATTCTGTACCTAAGGTGAATGCCTCACTTGGCTTAACCTACTGCCAGTCCCGAGACAATACCTAAAGAAGTCAGCAGGGCTGTATTTCAAGAAAACTTTATTTGTCAATGCTGTAATTTGAACTTCATGTAATTTTCACAGGTCATGGAATATTCTTTCTTCTTTTGTTTTTCACCATTTAGCATCATAAAAACCATTCTTAGCTTGTGGTTTGTATAAAAATAGGCAGCTGGCTGAATTTGGCCCTTAGGTGAGAGTTTTTGCAAACTTCTCCTTTAGAAATCAGATATGTCTTGTTGTTTTTTAGGAAGCATACACTCCAAAAGTCACATGGGTATGAGGAAGGCTATAAAACAATAATGGTTTTCTTGGGAAAATAAAATTATGGGTACCTGTTTCCTCTACAACGTGCTTATGTTGCTTTCATGGTTCAAACTACTGAAAATATGAATGAATAGCTTATTTTTATAATTTTACTCATGTCTCCCTATGGAATTGCATCAGAATGTCAGCACTGTGAGTGAGTTCATTTTTGACTGATTTGTAATGAACAGTTAGTCTTAATGTGAAATTTCAAACCAACTACTGCTTAGCCTTAGGTCAAATTGTTGATGATTTATGGACATGAGTGGGCACACCACAGGCACTCAGCTGTTAATTCACTGTCGTCAAATGCTAATTTATAAACACATATTTGTATATGTATAGACAGAACACACGTCTAGCGTTTAAACATTCAAATCCTTGGATTTAAAGAAAAAACAATTATAATTACGCCTCAAACACGGATTACCCCTCTCCCAAACAGGAGAAGCGTATGAAAGAGTGGTGTCAAGGTATAATCAAAAACAAACAACAAACATGGATTTGGGAGATGCACAGAATCTAGTTCTGTACCCCAAATCTCTTTCTTTTCTTTTTTTTTTTCCCCAGATCTGTTTCTTAAACAGGTGGTCAATAAGCAGAATTCTTTTCTGTTATTAGATTCTGGGAAAGGAAGAAGATACATTCATTAGTAGGGATGTAGGGAGGTAGATTCATCTAATCACAGAGTCAAATTTGAAACAAAAAAGTCACCCAAAGTGGTTAGAACTGTCATGTCCGAGGTTGTATGTGGTTATCGATGAGCTTGACTGTTTAATTAACCACCTGATCTCCAACAGCCTTCCCAATATAAAAATGTGTTTCATATTGTAAACTGCTTATTTCCCGGGATACGTTTGCTTCACAAATTGTGAGTTTAGCTTTATAAGTGCTTATAAAGTTATGCATGGCTCAAGTGAGGCTCTAAAGAAATATCTGCCTGCAGTAGCGTACGAGCACCAGATTCCAGCCGAGTTGGCACAGGGATAATGCTTCGGAGCAATTCAAGTCTGAAACAACTTCAGTGATACCATTTAAGCTGGAGGTATATTGGCAGAACAAGGATATGACTAGACTAAATTTGGCTTAAGCCACCTATTACTCATACCCTCTTTCTACTGCATTCACACTCCAATTAACAAACTGTATATGATACACACACATATATTTATAGTTTATATTTTTCCTGTGTTGGCAATGAAACTTTTTAAATTACTTTCTGTAAGCTGTAAGAATTGACTTGGTAAGATAAGCCCGGTTTTGGGAGTGGTGGGGTGCACGGGTTTTTCCCGTTCACCCTAGAGAAGAGTTAACGTTTGTATCCATCACCTCTGTCCCACCCTGACTTTCCACTTGGCTCCCTAGGTGGTATAATGATCGTCCCCATCCTTTTTGTAATAACTAAAACTCAGAAGGAGGCTCTGTGCCCCACACTTGGCATGGGCAACTATACTTTCTAATATAAAGAGAGGTACACTAACATTTCAAACTAGTTCACAAAGTCACCGTCTCCTGTAATAAGATATCAATCTAGCCCTTTCTTAATCGAAACCTATGTTTTTTTTTTAAAGGTCAGGTTTATTGAGGTATAATTTAAATACATGAAAAGACACCGTTCTGTGAGTTTTTGACAAACCTACTAAATGTGTACCCACAACCACAACCTACATATAAAGTATTTTCACCTCCCTAAAATGTCTTCCCTCATTATTCTTTATAATCAGTCTACTTCCCCTAACCTCCGATCCTGGCTTCAATTGATCTGATTTCTATCCATGTAAGACTGTGTTTGCTAAAATGTCATAAAAATTGAATCATGCAGTATGTGGATTTTTGTGTGGCCTTCTTTCACTTAGCATAATAGTTAAGACCCATCTTCATTTGTGCATGTTAATTCTTTTTTATTGATAAAGTGACAACTTGAGGGGCGCCTGGGTGGCTCAGTTGGTTAAGCGACTGCCTTCGGCTCAGGTCATGATCCCGGAGACCCTGGATCGAGCCCCACATCGGGCTCCCTGCTCGACGGGAAGCCTGCTTCTCCCTCTCTCACTCCCCCTGCTTGTGTTCCCTCTCTGGCTATGTTTCTCTCTGTCAAATAAATAAAATCTTTAAAAAAAAAAAAAAAGTGACAACTTGATATTGATACACTGATAAATCGACGAGCAGTATTCCACTGTATAGAAGTACTTCCGTATGTTTATTCACTCCCTGTAATGGACATGTGGGTTGTGTCCCATTTTTAACAATTATGAATAAAGTTACTATGACCATTCACAGACAGGTATTTGTGTAAGACATGTATTTTCATGTCTCTTGCATAAATACCTAGGTGTAAGACTGAGGCATAATATTCCACTTTCTGGACTATTTTTTACCTATTCACTTACTGAAGGACATTTTGGTTGCTTTCAAGTTTTGACAATTATGAATAAATATATGTGTGCTGGTTTTTGTGTGGACAGACGTTTTCAGTTCTTTGAGTAAATATCAAGGAGTACAATTGCTAGATTATATGGTAAAAGTACATTTAATCTGTGAAAGTGTCAAATCATTTTCCAAAGTAGTTACACAATGCTACGTTCCCAATAGCAATGAATGAAATTTCCTATTGCTTCACATTCTCCCAAGCATTTGGTGTTGCCAGTGTTTGGAATTTTGGCCATTTAAATTTTTTTTTAGATTGTGTATTCAAGAAAAGTACAAGTTTTTAGATTACTAAATGATAATTGTTCTCTAACAGTTCAAAAATTCAAGACTTTGGCTGGAGGAATCACATGTAGAACAGATTATCAAGATGGATAATTAAAATGCCCATCTCATATTTTGACAGTCTTAGGCTAACAGAAGTTTCAAGATAAAGGTGAAATCTGAAATAAAAATTACACATTTGTTTTTTAAGAAGTATAAATTCTTTTTTTTTTTTTTAAGATTTTACTTATTTATTTGACAGAGAGAGATCACAGGCAGGCAGAGAGGCAGGCGGAGAGAGAGGAGGAAGCAGGCTCCCTGCTGAGCAGAGAGCCCGATGCAGGCCTCCATCCCAGGACCCTGAGACCATGACCTGAGCTGAAGGCAGAGGCTTTAACCCACTGAGCCACCCAGGCACCCAAGAAGTATAAATTCTTAAAAATCAATTTAAAATTATGTAATACAATTAGATAAAAAATACTCATCTGTTTTTATTCTTATTCTGGTCTCAATGATTATTTAATTTCAAAATGTATCTTGAAGATTATTGGGAACTCAGGGCTTTTGTAATTTTGATTATATGCTCGTCCTCGTCATGAAAGGCAATTTTATTCTGAGTCCTGTTGAAAAGGGAGGGGAAAAGGAGTGTGAAAAAATGGTTACACTACTCTTGCCTGTTTGGGCATTTAGTGAGGACTGAAATAAGCCTGAAGAGTGTTGGCAGCGGGAACAGAAGCTCAGGAAGAATGGACATAGTGAAAATCAGTCCATGCTTGGCACCGCCCTCTCAATAATAACCTCCATATTTTATCACTTCTCTTCAGTAAGTTACCTGTATCCTCTTCTTGGACCTGCTGGCAATCACAACTACATTTTTTGAGTGCTTACTCTATGCAAAGCATGGTGTTACTCGCTTGACAATAAGCTTTATTTCTAATTTATGATGGTTAATTTTATGTGTCAATGTGGCTAGGCTACCATATCCAGATATTTGTTCAAACACCAGACAGGATGTCTCTGTGAAGGTATTTTTTGGGTGAGATTAGTATTTAAATCAGTAGACCTGAGTAAAGCAGATTGTCCTCCATAATATGGGTGGTCCTCATCCAGTACATTGAAGGCTCTAACAGAAAACAGACTGAGATCCCCTGAAGAAAGGGGATTCTGTCTCTGGGCTGTCTTCAGACTTCAACTGCAAGATCAACCACTTTGTGGGTCTCCAGTCTGTTGGTCTAATCTGAGTATTTTGGACTTGTCAGCCTCCACAATGACATGAACAGATTCCTTAGAATCAATCTATTATCTATCTATCTATCTATCATTGGTCCATCCATCTGTCCGTCCATCCATCCATCCATCCATCCATCCATCCATCCATCCTATTGGTTCTGTTTCTTTGGACAATGCTACCTAATGAGATTTTAACCCTTCTTAATTTCCTGCTGGAAATTTCCATATGTTTCTTCCTTTATTATTCTTGCCCCTCTTCCTGAAGGCTTGAGATTCCCATACCTGTTTTTCCATGTCTAAAATAAAAATTTCTAGAATTCATCTTCTATTTTATATCACCACTTCCAGTGACCAAGTCTGCAGTCATCATCATCATCTCTCTCTCTTGAATTCATCAAAATTCCTAATTAGTTTACCTTCCCCTTTCTTCTTTTTTTCATACTACATTATCCACAATACTACCAAATTAGCTTTATAAAATACAAATCTCATGTTGCCATTGTCAGCCTTAATTATTTGGGTGATTTCTCATGGATTTTTGGCAAAGATACCTAATAAAAGTTTTTTAAGGTGAAAAATGCATGAAGGCACCATGTAAGGCACAGGAGAGTTTACAAAAAGCAGGATCCCATTTAGGCTTATTTAAAAAATATACATATTTAAAATATTTTAATGAATTTTGAAAAACCAAACAAGAATAGATCAATATCCATAATTTCCTTTCATTTTCTTTAATCTGGTTTATCTATTCCAGAATTAATTCACTGTGATAATAAACAAACAAAAATACCTGGCTATTTAATAGTAACTTACTATATATTACTCCATGATTTGAATGTTTTAAACTTGATCGTTTTTGGATTAAAAAAATGGCCTAATAGAGGCAGACAAAATATAATGAAAGTATCAGGTTTTGTTATCAGTATATATTCAGTTTAAGTATAGAACTGCTACTTGCATTCTTAGGATCAGTTCATGTGTCTTTGAGCCTCTTCAGGTTTCTACAATGTTGGGGGATAATGTAGAGTATGAAGTCATCCACAATACTCAGCTTGCTAAAATGTAACTGGAGGCCTGGGGGCGGAGCGGCGGGAGTGGAAGGTTTTGGGGAAGGGCTTAGGCCTTCGGAATGTGGAGGCCTACAAGACCACTCTGTTGTAGGAATGCCACCAGGAGTTGCCTTCCCCCGCCCCTCCCCCCCGCCCCGCAGTGATCTAAGAGATGTATGCATTGTCCCCTAAAGCTACGTTTAGCAGAACTCATAGAACAAGCTGATCAGCACATTTTATCTTTCCCATAATCAGACTTCTATTTTTTGTAAGTCCCTTGCCATACATCATTTGCTTGAGAAACAGAGTAAAATTCATGAATATCCTGAACTATGAATAAAGGTGAGAGTAAAGAAGAACAAAGGGTCTTCATCTCTGAGCACCGACCCCCTTGCCTTCTCCTCTCTTTCACAGCAGTCTGTAGTAATCTTTAATCTGTCAGTACAGGTTTTGCTGGCCATTCCCAGCACTATACCAGGATAAAAATATTTAATTCACATGTAGATTGGGAGTTGTTAATAAGATAACATATGTAAGCACCATGTTGGATCCATAGTAGTCAACCAGTAAATATTTAATTTCCTTCTCCCTTCCTCCTATAGAGACCAAGGAAGGAGTTTTTCAAACTCTTTGCCATGACCCAGAATCCATAGTAGGAAATGTATCTTTCATTTTTTTTATTTCATTTTTTCCCCTCACTCTACTTATTTATTTGATAGAGAGAGAGAGAGAGAGGGAGAGAGAGAGAGAGAGAGAGAGAGAGAGAGAGAGATCACAGAAAGGCAGAGAGGCAGGCGGAAGGAGGTTCCCCACCGAGCAGAGAACCTGATGCAGGGCTCGATCCCAGGACCTGGGATCATGACGTGGGCCGAAGGCAGAGGCTTAACTCACTGAGCCACCCAAGCACCCCATTTTTCATTTTTTTAACACAATATTTTGTGGCACATTTAAAAAGTTTGGAATACACACACAAACTCATGTATACACACATGTGTGTGCTTGTGTGCATATCCTGAAATGTAAAACAGAAACAAAAGTTTCATAAGACAGTATTTTTATATGATAAACTGATATTTTATTTTCTATTCCAGTCTAGTCTAGTTCATTTCACTTAGTCTTTTCTAGTGCTGATTGCCACCACTTAAATGATTTTATGACTCAGTAATTGGTCTTGAGGTATAATTTGAGTAAATTAAAATATATTTTAAATTTACTTAAAATATTTTATCTTTCTTTTGGTTTTCAGGAGAAAGTTATGGGCTCTCTCACACATCTGTTTGGTAAAGTTCAAGAAAGAAAAGAGAGCAAGATTCATATTGAGAATATTGAAAAACAGATTTTTTTTGCTCCTCCCAAATTAAGACATATTTATATTTTATTTTAGGTGTTTAAGTATACACAGTAAATTAATACTGCAATAAATTTCTGCATGATGCAGAGCCTAGAACACACTGATGAGTGAAATGAGCCAAGGAGGTCTCAGCGCAGAAAACTTTAGGGCCTCAAGAGGTCCTGGAGTCAGTTTGCCAGTTTGCCCACTGGTGAGGCACTGATCTCAGAGTGAGCAGGTATAGGCCAGTGGTGAGTAATAAGGTAAAGAGAAGAGCCTTATGAAGATGTGAAAAGTGCCTTAATTAGCACCAACCCTTTCCAAATCCTCACCTGCAAAGTCACAGTAGCCTTTAACCCCAAGCCAGGATAGAACAAATACTGAAAAATATACATACACAATGGAATATTACTCAGCCATAAGAAAGGATGAATATTTAACCACTTACATCAACATGGATGGAACTAGAGGGTATTATGCTGAGTAAAATAAGTCAATCAGAGAATGACAATCATCATATGGTTTCACTCATATGTTGAATATAAGAAACAGCATAGAGGATCATAGGGAAAGAGAGGGAACAATGAATGGGATGCCATCAGAGAGACTCTTAACCACAGGAAACCAACTGAGGGTTGCTGGAGGGGAGGTGGGTAGGGGGGATGGGATAAGTGGGTGATGGACATTAAGGAGGGCACATGATGTGATCAGCACTAGATGTTATATGCAATTGATGAGTAACTGTACTCTATATCTGAAATTAATGATGTACTATATGTTGGCTAAATGAATTTAAATAAAAAATTAAAAAATAAAGAAAAGATCAAATATCAAACCGGAATCCAAAAAAGAAACAATGTTAAAAAATATACACCCATTCTTCTCTAAAAATATTGAACAGATTATTTGAACAAATCATAGATTTGGAATATGAATATTGATACCCCAGAAACAAACCTTCTTTATTCTGGATTTGGTATTGATTTTGGTTGTAAGAAAAGATAGGCACTCTCAAGCTTAGGCAGAAAGGAGATTTGCTTCTGGGAACTGGGGCAAGGCTGAACTGTAATTCTAAGTAATTCTAGCAATTCTAAGTCCATAATTGCGATTCTTTTATATTTTTCATTTAAAAACATTTTTGCTCCAGTTTTATTGAGGTATAACTGACAAAATTGTATGCTTTTAAGGAGTAAAATGTGATGCTTTGATATACATATACTGTGTGAAATAATCACTACAATCAGGTTAATTATCACATCACCTCATTTAGCTACTTATTGGTATGTATATGTGTGTGTGGTGAGAACCCTTAAGCTCTACCCTCAGCCAATATCAAGTATACAATAAGTGTATTAACTACTGTCACCGAGCTATATATTAGATACTCAGAACTTACTTATCTTATATCTGAAGGCTTGTATCCTTTGACTAGCATCTCCCCATCTCTTCAAGCCAGGCCATGGTAAGCATTATTGGTGTTCTGTTTCTATGAGTTCAACTTTTTCTTTATATATATTCTGTATATAAATGAAATCATAGAGCGTTTGCCTTTTTCTGTCTACCTTATTTCACTTAGCATAGTGACTTTTAGCTTCATGCATGTTGTTGTAAATGGCCGAATTTTCTTCTGTCATGATTGATCGTATTCTCTCTTCATCCATTCTTCTTTATTCATTCTTCCATCTAAGGGCACGTTGTAAGGTTGTATGTACATGCTGTCTATTGTGAATAATGCTGCAGTAAGCATGGGAGTGCGGGTCTCTCTACGACATACTGATTTCATTTCCTTTCGACATATACCCAGAAGTTGGATTACTGAACCATCTGGCAGTTCTATTTTTAAATTCTTGAGGAGCCTCCTCACTGTTTTCCAAAATTGCTGTACCAATTTACATTCCCACCATCAGTGAACAAAGGTTCTCTTCTCTCTACATACTTACCAATACACAACTGTGGTTCTTAAACACTAGTGCACATCAGAATATCCTGGAAGATTTTTAGAAACACCAATTTATGGGACCTAGACCCAGGGTTTTGAATAAGTCTGCGTTGGGGCCTGACAACTTGCATTTCTAACAAGTTTTTAGGTAAGGCTGATGTTGCTTGAGAACCACTGCCCAACACGACTGTTGGAGTGAGACCTGAATTCAAACTCTACCCTACCCTATCCAAGAAAGTGACCTAGGTAAAATGACCAAACTGTAAGAGTCTCTGCTTACTCTTCTGTAAAATGGGAATATTAAAAGGCAATCGCAAGTCTTAAATAATATAACAAAGAGAGCCCAGCGCATGCCAAGCAGTCAATAAAATCACTACAAATGTTTAAATGCAAATTGATAGTATTTTCATATCTTCAGATATTTTAGGTTTTCCATGTCTGTCTCCCCAGCAATTTATGTCTGTAGGCAACAGTGATAGACTCTAAAATACGAACAGGGAAATCAATTACTAGTCTTCATCTGAGATTCCCTGATTTTGTTGACAATCTGGCATGGGGGTTTTGTGCTTTCACACAACGAAACCATCTGAAGATAAGGGTATTTCATAGCTCTTCTGATTTGGCATGTTGTTTTTCTAGCATGCTCGGATACAAATAAGTGTTCCTCCAGTAACATCCACAGTGCGCTGTTCTTTAGCTCTGACTTGCCCCTTCTTCGGTGTGATAGAGTCACTTTGGCCTTTCAGCTGAGGATATCCACATGAAACAAATATCTGGGCAGTTATTTAATTCAGAACATCATAACAAAACAAGCTAATTAGAAATGATGAAACCCAAAGGCAATGAGGACTCTATACATATGCATGTGCTAAAAGATGTATATTCAATCTGTCTCTCTCTCCCTCTTTCCCTCTCTCTCTCTCTCTCTCTCTCTCACACACACACACACACACACACACGCACACATTACAGGGAAGTACTTATATCAATTTCCAGTTCATCCTTGTAGAGAAAATAGAAGTAAGTCTGTAATTACCATATCCATTTCTGTTATGACCTCATCAGATCTGCATTCCTCTTCCCCAAGGTCCAAAGATCCCTCACTGGGAGCTGCAAGTTTTAGGCTTGTAGGTCTGTTTTTCAGTTACCGGCCAATTTCCAAGCTTTGAACTTGGGGGCAATGAAAGCTGGATGGCTTAGCTCTTTACCTGCATAGAACGAAGTTCTTACTCAACAAGTAGCAAAATGAAAAGTGACTTAGACTGACTGAAGAAGAAAATTCTGCCTTGAATGAGAAGTTAACCTCTCCAGGCCATCTCCAATCTCTACCTGTCCTTTGAATTTTTCTCCCGCATTTTTGTTTTTGTTTTTACCCAGAGGAGTATTTGGGGGGGGGGTGTCAATGACTCAGTTCAGTTTTGTAAAGTACTAACAGTTCTTGAGAGGAAACATGCTATATTGAGTAAGTGCAAAGTATGATTATTAATCTTAATATAATATTTTTAAACTGCTACCAGATGGTGAATACAATGAAATATTTTGATAACTCCTTGTTATATTTTCAGAGACTTGGAGGCTTATTGAAAATATGAGGTTTTAAATATTTGAACAGCCAGATGCTTTTTTAGATCTGTGTGACCAAATCCTTTTTTTTGTTTGTTTGTTGTTGTTGTTGTTGTTTGCTTGTTTTTGCAAACAACATGTTGGAGATTAAAAAAGAGGGTAGAGCTAAGAGAAAAAAGGAAGGAAAAAAAGTACATACTAATGAAGGATTTCTGTAAGAATTCTAGTGGAACATTAGGCATTACACCTCCAGGGCAATCTCTGCATCTTTTAAACAGAAACTCCCTTAGATGAGCTTGTCTAGGATCTTTGAAAGAACTTGGGCCAAGCATGTCAGCATTAAAAATACTGAACTGGCTAGAAATACTGTTGTATGTCAACCTTTATTTGTCCTTTAAACCAAGAAAAAAGAATAAAAGTGTGCCTGTAGGCAAAATAAAGGTCCCCTCTTTCGTCTTCCCTCCCTCCTATTCCTCTTGCTCTCTTCAACTTATATGAGATTTGTAAAATGAATTGTAATAGAAAGTTCATATGACAAAAATTACAGTGGTGTGGCCAAGGAAACACCCAGGGGGCTTTTAGCTTCCGTTGTGCCAGGAATGAACTATCAGATCAGCCTTCTGGACTCAAATGCGACACTGTCAATAAAGATACATCATCTTTTTTGTGGTGTAGAAGAGCTGTCGGTTGTAATTCCCATTATTCCAAAGCCAGGATTTTCCATTAGTAGAGCCACCTGCTGGGTCTCTCTACTCAGGTTTAATGGAGTCTGAATTTGAATTTATCACCATCTGTGGGAAGACGGGAAACGAGAGAGCATCACTAATTCCTGTCTTCATTTGCTAAGTGTCTGTATAATCTTTATAAGGAGGCAGCAAAAGCAGCAGAGATGGGGGATGGATGGGAGAGGGAATATTTCAGTCCACATTGACATCAGAGCTCCAGACCAGGGGGGAATCATGCTGTCTGTTCTACAGCCAATTCCAGCAACAAAAAGAATGTTTTAATTTCCTATGTAATGTAGTATCAAACTGACGCAGATTCAGAATATTATTTCTTTTCAGCTTCCAAAAAGATCTCAGAAGATTTAATCAGATCTCTGGTGAAGATGAAAGACTTGGATATGTATCAAGTTCATACACATGCACAGAGTTTAAGATTTCTAATTACTACATTAGCTTTTAAATAGAAAGGTATAGAATATAGGTGTCTTTTTTATGCAGTTTCTTCTTTTCCTCCAGAGATTAAAAATATATATGTAATTTTCATAGAACCAAGAAGAAAGACCAGAGAACATCAAAGCCTTCAAGATGATCCCTAGAATCAAAGTACAATGCCTAAAATTCACATAAATATATCTTGGTCATTCTGACTTAATACAGAATCACCAATGGTACTTTATTGCCATTTCCAATTAAAAAAAAAAAAAAACAGTAGACAGGTTTACAGGAAAGGTGAGCAAATTGCAAGTGAATTTTGTGTTTGCAAGTCTCATCTGCCCAGCTTTACACTGCTCCATCAGGATGTTTGTTGCATTCTTCTAGAATCTGCCGTCCAGGCAAAGATCTGGAGAAAAAGAAGCCATTCGGACACACCAGCCTCAGTAGGTGCTGCTGTCCACTACAGCTAAGAACACGCCAGAGGATGAGGACAGTTCAAAATCCTCTCAGGAAAAGGAGGAGGAGTGAAGATCAACACACACACACACACACACACACACACACACACACACACACGTGCGCGCAGCCCCTGAGAAAACACTGCATGCCATTGTCTTTCTTCAGGAACCACGAGTTCATCCCTTTCTCATGAATCTCCCTCCATGTTTATAATCTTGGATTAATGACTCTAAGCAGTGAGTCGGTTCTAAAGTCATGGGGTCAGCTCTGTGGACTTGAAGAACTCAGATAATTGGAAGGAATGTTACTTATTACAGTGAAGCAACAATTCCAGGGGAGGAGAGGAAAAGCGCAACAAATAACTACACCGTTGTTCTTTAAGGCTACCAAGAGAGTTAGCGCTCCTATCAGCGAGGCTATGAATGCTGTATGGTGACAAAGGAAAATGCTCTTGGGTGCCTGCTTCTCGTGGAAAGCTTTTGATGTTTGATCTGTAATGAGATGGAAGAAGAAAACAGTTCCCTTGGTTAACTAATACATACTGGATAGGAACAGATTCAAAGATTTAGCTTTCAGTTCTGGGACAAGATCCCTCATCCCACTAATTTATTATTTAGAAAATTCTGTAAGTTCTTTTCTTACAGAATACGCGATGGGCTTAACACACTTCCGTTTTCATATTTAGCTTGGATAACAACCCAATTGAGGACATATTTCACTTTTGCCAGCCTGCTTCTCCTTCTCTCTCAGTGAGGATACCATGTGAATTTTATTATGCATGTCCTTTCGGCAAATACAAGTGATTGGACTTCGCATGAGGCCTAGCTATTTTGTATGGGAATTTTGTATGTACGGGTGGGAAACTAGGAAGAGTGTACCTACAACCCAGAGCTCAAGAGGAAGGTAGACCGAAAAATAAAAACAAGAAATAATTAAGCTGTGAATTTTACTCCACGTGGCATCCTGTGGATGATGTCACACATATGGTTATTCGTAGCAGGAGCAGCAACTTTCCAGATGAAGTCAAGCCCTAGAAAATCTGTCAGTTTGGGTTAACAGAACATTGTTATTACCTCAAGTGAAGCAGATGGAGGGCAAACTTCTCGGCTGCATTCTGCTGCTCTTTAATTAATGTCCACATTTATTATGTCAATATAATGCATCGCGTTTGGTCTAAGGGTTGTTTTACTTTTTTTTTTTTTTAACAAGAATGATTATTTCATTTACTTTCAACATTTGAACAGTTGCACGGGATTTTAGAGGCATATGTAGATACCCGGAAAATAATGTTTAAATCAGTATATAAAAGAAAGGAAGGAACCGGTCTGGTTTTACATATTTCATTCTTGATGTAGAGATAGATTTGATACTTCTTTTATGAGCATTTCCAAATGAGGGATTTTGAGAGCACACATGTGAACATATAACAAAAATAGAAATCTCAGATGATAAAACTGTGTGGATCTCATTACAGTATTATTCCTTCATAAAGAAATTAATAGCCGTAATTCATTTAGTGCTCTGTTTACTCTTGTCAGTGAAGAATGGCAACTGGGACAATAACAGAATAGAGGCATCTTATCTTGTTTTGTAAATTTTTGTGTTGCGAAGGCACAAGGAATCCCTGGTGTCTGATATTATGCATGTGGAATCGTGGCGTTAAATCTTTAGCACAAGTCAGAGAACAAGCCTATTATATAACAACGAAAGAGGACGTGTGCCATAACTACCAACATTCTTTCTTAAATAGATGACAGGCTTGCATTGTTCATTTTGGGAAAATATTTTTGCACTGTTGTTTCCAGCCTTTAATTATTTAAGTTAGTCAAATCCAAAATCGTTAAAATGTGCAAATATTACCTGGAATCACTCCAAGAGGAAACCGTAGGCAGTGATCTGGCCCCTTGGATTGAACACTCGATTGCTGCTTAGTTTTCTTTCAAACTATAGCGTAGATACGCTCTAACCCAGACCAGTGCTCCCACCAACACCTAGTGATAGATGGTTGGAGTTCCACACAGGGTTTCGGAGTGGCTAGACATCACACCCAGCGTCGTCTCTTTTAAGGGAAGCCTTTGATGGATGTTAAGTTTTCAAGTCAAACCTATTTTACATGGACACACACACACACACACACACACTCTCTCTCTCTCTTTCTCTCTCTCACACTCACATATACTTTCAGGGTTTCAGCATCCTAAAGAGCAAGGGCTATGTGTCCAGATTTTTATTTTTCCTGCACAGCGATCTATTGGATTACTACATCCCTTCATAATTCTAAGATTTTATATGCTCACAGATTTACTGTAGTGACAAGGACTTCAAGAATAAATTCAAAGAGTCTACTGTGATCTCCACATTTTCTTTCTTTCTTTTTTTTTTTATTGACAGTTTCGGTTCTCAAACAAGGGCTATTTTGTCCCCCAAAGTACATCCAAATCAGGGTAGGGAGTACTACCCAAATCTAGTGAGTATAAACCATAAAAACCACTAAATAACCCCAAATAACAAGACAGACCCCCACACAAAGAACCATCTGGCCCTAAATGTTAATAGTTGTGAGATTTAGAAATCCTGGTCTGTGTTGATGGACCCATTTTGTCACCTCTAAAAAAAAAAAAAAAAGAGAGAGAGAGAGAGAAAAGAACCCTCCATATTTGTACAGAAAAAAAATCTCAAAGAATTATCTCCATTGCAGGTACAGAGCTTAAGAAAGAGATATGCAATACTAATCCTGGTTGTCTTCCTGTGGTTGAATTGTATTACTATATATGATACTAATATATATAATAATAAAATATATAATAAATGAAAAGTTATTCTTTTAACAGGTTCTTTTCTATCTATTTCTCTCTCTCTCCCTCTCTTACTTGTACATCTTTTCCAACCCGTCTTTACATTTCTTGGAGAAAAATAAAGTTCTCAAAAATACACTGAAATCGATGTGCTAACATTTCTTCATCTGGTTCCTTTCCACTCTCCACTCTTTCAGATCTGATGTATCACACATCTATCACAAAACTTTTCCTTCTCCTTAATGGTTTATTATTTCATTCTGTATATTTTTAACATTTAAGTATTTAGTATTCCTCTTTTTATTTTACATGTTTTGTTAATGATCTTTAAGTGAATCTAATAAAATCTATGCATGCTTTTCATTTTTCACAAAATAATAATATCCTTCAAGTCTGTTTCCTTTGTAACATCCATTTCTTTCTTGGTTCCCAATATATGGTGCACCCTCTTAATCACTGCCTAGCCTTCCTTCCCTAAAACAGCCCGGGATGGAATTCGGAGTGCAAGGGAAGTTCAGGAAATAATATTTTTCTCAAAGAAACACGTGGGTTGTGAGTCCTTATGTTCTTTGAAGGGGACATAAATTGTTAACAGGCCTGATATGAAGATGCTATCCTAGTGCTATTTCTACTGAGATTACTGATGTTTGCACTAAGAATGCCTATTATTTAAAATAAGCTACACAAATTCAATGCATTTGAAGGTATAGGAAGAAAAACGAAGACAGGATGAAACTGGAGACCAACTTTATGTAAATAGAGACATATATTCATGCTATGAAATGTTACATAACAGTGAAAATGACAAACTAGAAGTACACATGCGGTTATGGTACACCATACACTACCTCTTTTGAGTGAAGGAGGGCAGATCCTACATAATAGGCGCTTCTGACTTCATAATGTTCAAAAATTGTCGAAACTAATCTATATTGTTAAAAGCGAAGATCGTGGTTATATTTGGGGAAGAGAGAATGGTTAGTGGTTAGGCGAGTTTTATTCCTTGACCTGGATGGTCGCCATACTAATGGATTTGCTGTATGATAATTAACTGAACTTGTAATTTTTTTTCTACTGTTATAGTAACTAATTGCAACAAGATTAGTGGCTTTAAACAACATCCATTTATTATCTCCCTGGTCAGAAGTCCAGGCTCAGCATAGTTCGGTTGTTTAGAGTCTCATAAAGCAAAAGCCAAGGTGAAGGTCAGGCTGCATTCCTTTCTGAAACTCTAGCAGATGATCTGTTTTCAGGCATACTCAGGTTGTTAATAAACCTGAGTGCCAGATGGTGGTAGGACTGAGATCTCAACTTCCTTGCTGCCTCCTAGTTGGAGTTTGTTCTCAGTCACCAAGGGCTACCCTTTTTCCCTGGTCTGTGTTCCTGCCTCACTTTCTTTGCACCTCTCTGATTCCAGCTAGAGACAATTTTTCTGGTTTTTGTTTTTTGTTTGTTTGTTTGTTTGTTTTAAGATTTTATTTATTTGACAGAGAGAAACACAGCCAGAGAGGGAACACAAGCAGGGAGAGTGAGAGAGGAAGAAGAAGGCTTCCCGCCGAGCAGGGAGCCTGATGTGGGGCTCGATCCCGGGTCTCTGGGATCATGACCTGAGCCGAAGGCAGTCGCTCAACCAATTGAGCCACCCAGGCGCCCCAATTTTTCTGATTTTTAAAGGTTCAGATGATTACATTGGGTCCACCCAGATAATCCACAATAATCTCCCTATTTAAAAGTTGACAATATTAATTAGTTTTGCAAAAGTCCCTTTCATACTGGTGACTAGATTAGTAGTATTTGATTAGATAACCAGAGGATGGAAATCTTGGGTGGAGATCTTTAGAATTTTGCCTATCACAATACCTATTTGGTGGGCTTCTTTGTACATTTGTTATGATCTGGTAAAAATGTTTTTTTTTAGGTATGTGAAATAAGTTGGAAAATATTGTATATATGTCTTTATTCAACCAACAAATATTTATTGACTGCTAACTATATAGTAGAAAGGCAATAATCTTTATCTTTGCAAAATGCATAATTTAAGCATATTTTTAAAAATTACAAAGCAATTACCTATTCTTTGTGAATACAAATAAGTGTAAAAGAAAACATAAAATATGACAGGAATTATATAAACCAATTTCTGTTTTTTTATGTCCAGAAAGTACTCTATAAGAAAAAAAATGAAACAAATACAGTAAAATGATTAAAAATTTAAATCATTCTAGTATATATGTGCTTATTATATCACTGTGATTTTTCTGCTTTTTTGAAATTTTTCAAAAAGAAAAAAACCATGCTGAAAAGTATAATAAGAGATTTTTAAAGATAAATGTAGCCATGTATTACATATTCATTTAAATTCTAATGGTCTTTCTTTTAGGTCTATGATCTAAATCAAAGTCAAGATGCTATTTTTGACCACAGTAACAGATATGTAATAGCTATCCTCAAACACTGCTTTGCAGATGAAAGTGTTCAGAAAAAGAAAATTTTCTTATTCATGGCCTGTTTCTAAAATTGATGAGGACAGAACTTTTTTCTTTTATGTTTACCAAGGCGTCCCTGAATCTTGTCTATCACATAGCAGACAATCAATAAATACTTATTAGCTGAATAAATGAATGTATCTTGACTATGAATGGAAATACTGGAAGTGGCTATGGAGATCCAGTAGGCTACCTCTTTTTTCTTTTCTTGTTAAGGAAATACATGTGATGTGTTCCAGAGAAAAGTGATTTGTTCAGCACAGCATTTCTTTTCCTGGGGTGTGAAGAAAGATTACCATTTCCAGCCTCCCTTGAAATTGTATTGGAGCCTTATAAGTAAGTTCTTACTAATGGGAACATAGGAGGTAGTTAAGCGATAATACCACTTCTTGGTAGAGGTAAGTAAGTGCAGGCATGGTGTCTCCACTTCACTTTCTCCTTTATTTGAGGTTTGAAGAAAAGAAGTGTGAAGATGGAAAAATGGAAGCAACTCAGGTCTCTAAGAGACAGAAGAGAGCCACCAATGAGAATCACCTGATCCACATCAGAATGTGATATGAGAAAAAAACAAACCTTTTCAGGGGTTAATCTATTGAGATTTTAGGAAATGGAGTTAGTCTGGCTGTGACTAATACGTTATGAAATGACTTTGGGAAAGAATTATTCTTTTGCAAACATGTTGACATTTGGAGGTATGGAAAAGAATACTGAACAAGGTTTCTCGATCTGTGTTCCAATGAATATATACATTATATGTATATAATGTATTTATGGACTATATCTGTATATAATCTATAAGTATATATGTAAAATATATATTATGCATCATTTTATAATAATGTATATACACACGTTATTGTAGGGGAGGAAAAATAATTATCCCTCTACTCTTCTAGTTTCTTGCTATAGAGTCTCTTATAATAAAAAAATGACAGATTAACAGGAGAAAAGCAAACAGAAGGTTAAGAACACGATTTCGTCCTATATACATGGGCGATACCCAGGAAAATGGAGGCTCCTCAAAATGGCTTAAGCCATTACCATCTTAACTTTTTTAAAAAATTTAAATTCAATTAGCCAACGTAACTTCTTAAATGACTCAACTCATTAAATACCATCTTTAGCTAAAGACAAAAGATGTTGAGTGGGGGAGCCAGTTAGGAGAGGTTCCCAGGCAACACACAGTGAACAAGGGTATCGTTGTTACACAGATATAAAGGTGGCCTCTTCTCTTAAAAAAGTTTCTAGAAATGTAGTCATTTCTAGATACAAAGAGGCAAACACCCTTACAAGTGGAGAGCGCCCTTATAATTGTCAATGTCTCTTACAAAGGGTAACTTCTTAGTTTTTAGAGCTGCTTTTGTGCCGGCGGTCTCTTAAAAATGATCAGTCCAAAGTAATATATCAAAAAGGCTTTCTTTAGGGTATCAAATGCTGCTCTCAGTCATTACGCATATGGATGATATTTATAGATATATTAAAAAGTCTATATTCAAAATAATCATCTGTGAATCATGCATTAAACAAAATTAAATTGTGTTTACTGAAAGACTTTTCAGACTCTCTAATGTACTAATATGCATTACAAATAGCTAGAAAGGGGTTTAGTAACTATTTTTTTCCAAAGTTATCTCGTAGAACTTTTAACATGAACTTTCTATTTACATCTGATGACATTTATGGTCTGAGAAACACTTCGTGGACCAAGCTCAAGAATGTCATTTTCCCATCACTGAGGACTTAACCATCACAATTCTACATTCTCACTTTTCAAAGGTAGCTAGGAATGCAAGTATATCTGACATCTGCTGTAGAAGAGGCATACCTATGGGACAGAACATAATACAAGTTCCTCACTAATGCTCTTTTTTTGTAGTGCACTCCTGGTCCAAAGGAAACACTAATAAATGCTTTGATCAAACAAAATCTGAAAATGCAGGTCAAGCCCAGTGCAGCCACTTTGGTCAACCTGTCTTTGCCATTTAGACTTCTCAGCATGAGACACACATTGCTTCCCTGCGTCCCTCATACTGCAAAAGACATTGACTAGCTTTTTTGAGTAATCCCCCTGGAGACCCTCTACTACGTAGGTACCCCATTCCATGTGTTAGGGACTCCCAACCCAGCCTCCCTAGCAGTCTTCTCTGGAATTTTCTCCTAATTTCCACCCTCAAGTCTTTGTATAGCTTCAATATAATAATTTACTGAAGTATTATCCAGTATCTTTGTTTTTCATGTGTTTTTCTGCTGGTCAGTCTGACAACAGGCTGGCTAGTCTCACAATTCATTCTGCTAGCTCATCTACTCTAACTTACTGCCTCAGCTTAAAGTTCTAACAAACTGAAAGATAAATTTAGGGGGCTGTACATACAGATTCATGCACACTGTCCTATACTTTATAAGATCATTTAAACAAATTTCAAAGATTATTTCATCTGTATTTGGTTTTTACCAAATATACTAATATTAGAACCGGACTTTAATTGAGTACATTTTGTAGGAAAAAACATGGTTTTGGCCATGGGGAAACACTGTAAAAATTGCAAGGGAACAACATATATGTTAAAATTCTAGTATTATGATGAATAAAATAGTGAAATATTCCTTGGTACAAGGAAAAAAAAAATCACAGTTTCCAAACTTTACAGATATTCCATGTGACTTTAATCATGAGAAAAGGGAGGCTAAAGAGACAGTGGAAAAAATGGCTTTTACCTAGATAGATGAGGATTTTTTGTTTTCACTTTAATTTGATAAAAGGAGCCAAAATAAGGGACGAGGTTATCTTTGTAAATAAATATCATAGAAAAATACAGGAATGTATTTTTATTAGGATATTTTTATGATCTAGTTACCAAAATACTGGATATCCATACCTGCTACTAGCAAAATCTGATCTAAGTAATGGATTTATAATGATGTGAAAAACTCAAGTCTGGAAGTAAAAATAGTCAGGTGTGAATGAGAAAACTAACAGAACATTTCTGACAGTACGAGAATTAATAAGATACCAAGTGATGTTTTGTAGTACTTAACTGCTTGAAAATTATTAACAATGGAAGTAATAATAATAGATAACATTTACAGATGTTTCTTAGGTGCTGGACACTATTCTTCCCAAGTGCTTCAGAGATGGTTGCGTCATATACTCCTTGTAATCCTTTGAGATAAGTTCTATTATAATGTCCTACATTTAAAAGGAAAAAGCACAGCGTGCCTAAGTAATTTATTCAAAGTCAAACAGCTAGTAGTGGTAGAGCCAAAGCAAAAAACTCAAGCAGTTTCACTCTAAAACCCTCATTTATCAACTACTGTGCAGAACAGCCTAATAAAGGCATACTGTCAGTGGAATGCGATGGAAAAGTAAACTCAAAGCCATAAGCAGATACGGCATTAAAGTTGGGTTTTGGAAGTAGATTCACTTATAGAATTGTTTTCACAAGTTTATTAACTATTTTTTTTTTTATGTCAAAACACTACACCAAGGCACCAATGAGGTATGAAGGTTGTTTCTATCACCATCATCATTATTATTATCAACTGTCTGGCTGTTAATTTTCTCATTTAAAATAACATGCCAACTAAGCTTACAAATATTAGATGCTAAATATTTTCTAAGAAGACCCAGATTTTTATAATTGTGCTTCATGTACATGCCATGTTAGACACACACACACAAACTCACACACAATGAGATTGGAGACTACGCTTTTAATTACTATTTTCATTGCTTGCTTAACACTTGCCGCTTGACAGACTAATAATTAGTGTGTTTTGAGTAATCAATAAATGCTACCAGAACAGACCAACCAGTTATATAATAATCCAATTGGTCTACAGCTTAAAGTAAGGACTTCAGACTCTTTTAGAATGTGACCTCAGCGCATTACTTCTTAGTTGCTCAAATCTTTTCCATTTGGTTCTGTTATACAGTGATTATTCAGAATGGTTAAATAATCTTAGAAATTACTGAACCTGATGATAACTTTAATTTCAAGACTTTGAAGTACTCTCCTTGATGCTTCACTACTTTTATGGTTGTCTTCAAAGTTCACACTGTCTCATTTACAAAAATCTCTATGTAGATCTATTGCAAATTGTATATAATGTTTCTTGTACTCATCATACCCTCATCAACATATTTTGAGGTTATTAATAGCATGATAATTTTGAAGTGTTATGTAAAAGAAGAAGCCTTTTATGTAAAGGAGATCACATTAATCCAAACTGAAGTTTATGCAGTATAAGCTTGAGGGAAAAGAAATTTGAATGCAAATCAAATTGGATTTTTCTGGAAATATCTCTTTAAGTCTGTGAGGAAACCACGGTAGCTGTGATTAAAATTTGTTTTCTTATTCTCTTGTATTTGATTAGAAAAAAAAAAAAAGTCCCTGTCCTTTTGAAAAAGTGTTTGTTAAAAAGGAACTTTACAACACTTCCAATCCCATTTAATTATTCCTTCAACAGCCGTTGACTTTCACCAGGGCAATGTGAGCAGAACTGGGAGTGAGGCAAACACACAGAAGTAGTGGATCAAATGAGAGGCGATCACAGAGACAATAACGAAAGATTGTTCTTTTCACAAGTTTTCTGGTAAAGAAAAGAGTAGGAAGAAACGGTATTAAAAAAAAAAAAAACCCACATCACAAGCTTAAGAATTCCTGCCATACTCAGAGAGGGCCTTAATAGAGCATAAAAGCAAGGAATGGGGAATTCTTCACCCTTTAATCAAAATGGCATTTAATTTTGACCTTATTTTTCTAAGAGAGCTATTCTTTCATTTTCCCCATGAGTTCTTATTTTGCCTTAAATCTTCCTTAAAAACCATGGTTTTGGCATCTGAGTAATGAAGCAAGGTGAGGGGATGGTTGTGTTGTAGAGAAAGAGAGAAGAAATGCTATTTTATTTTTTTATTTTTTTTTAAAAATATTTTATTTATTTGACAGAGAGAAACACAGTGAGAGAAGGAACATGAGCAGGGGGAGTGAGAGAGGGAGAAGCAGGCTTCCCGCCGAGCAGGCAGCCTGATGTGGGGCTCGATCCCGGGTCTCCGGGATCATGACCTGAGCCGAAGGCAGTCACCCAACCAACTGAGCCACCCAGGCGGCCCAAGAAATGCTATTTTAGATAGCAGTCAAGGAAGGAAAGTTTCTGTGATAAGTGATGTTTCAGTAGTAACCATGGTAAAATAGAGCATCATGACAAGCAGGTGATTAGGTAGGAGAGCTCCAGAGCAAAGGAACAGCAAAGCCAAAGGTATTAATGAGGAGTTTGAAAAATAATAAAAGAGTTAGTGATGGAGACTGTGGGAAGATGACTGTTATAGCGAGAGCCAGGGACAAGATGATAAGGACATTTAAGGTGATGGTGACAACTTTGGATTTTATCTAAGTGAAGCAGGACAGTCTGAGTGTTTTGGGAGGGGATGTCATAATAAGAAATACACCTTAAAAGGATTATTCTAGCCACTGGGTGGTAAATAAATTTTTAATATGTATCAGATTACATAGGGCCTTACAGAACAGGGTAAGGCATCTGAAATTTAATACAAATGTGATTGGGAGCCATTGGAGTCATATAAACAGATGTGAAATAAACTTCTTTACAATTTAAAAGGATCATTTCAGTGCTATATGGATAACAGTGTTTAGAAAAAAACAAGAAGACCAACTAGGGGACCATTCTGGTGGCCCGAGTAAGAGAAAACAGTGGTTTGGATAAGATAGTTGGATGAGGGTATAGCAAAAAGTGGTTGGTTTGGGATATGTGAAAGCTGAGATAAAGGAATTTGATGGCAGACTGACTATGTGATTTAGAAGAAAGGAGAGTTGGAAACAATTTCAAGTTGTGGAGATTGAATAAGTAGGTAAATGATGGTGAATGATTTGCTGAGACAGGGCAGCTTGGAGGAGGGGTGCTTGTAGGCATGAGGAAATAATCCTTCTTCTTTGGACATATTAAATTGGAGATGGTCTCAAGCTTTCAAACTGGAAAGTGGATTTAGCAGTTGGATATACAACTGTGGGATTCAGCAAAGGGTTTCCACGGAAGAACGAAATTACGGAGTCATCAGGAAGAAGCAGATGTCAGACACTTCCAGTCCTCTACTTTCCAGACATATGGTAAAATTGCCTTTCTTACTTCTCTTGTGGTTAGTTGGGGTTTTGAAATAGCTTTGAGAGGAAGCTATCTAGGAGAAACCATTTAACCTCAGTGTGAGGGCCTTAAGAACTCTTACAATTCTGCCATTATCTACTGATAATTCTCCAGTGAGTGGCTGCTCCATCTATCTGGGTCCCAAAATGAGAATAACACGTAGTATAACTTACAGCTGACTCACAATGCCATAGCATGAATGAGAACTCAACCTTGCTATTTTCGTCTCCTGAAATATGAGAGGTATTTATTATTGTGGTGTAGTCTAGTTCATCCTGAATAATACAGAAATAATTAATGCTGTAGGACTGAATGAGATCACACAAAGAAGAAGTATGAAAAAAGACAATAGGTCCAAGGATTGAGCCATGGGACACAAAGAGAAAGAGGATGTAGATCGGGAAGAGAAACCATCTTTGAGTTATTTATTTATTTTAAAAAACACTGATACTTACTATTATTATAGTTATTTAAAAACACTGATACTTACTATTATTATAGTTATTTAAAAACTGCAGAAATTTAACAAAAGTACTTTTCCCTCTTAGGTTGGGTGGAGGAGGGAAGGCAGGAGAATACATCTGCAAATATTATAATTAATTACAGTATGCATTTGCAGTCTATACAGAGTCTTCTGAAACAATGAGTTTTGTTTCTGGTAGAGTCACCTGATAAGCCACTGCTCATAGTCTATGCTTAACTTTATTATTTCTTCAGTAAGTTTAAGACTGTGGTAAAGCATTATAGCGTATTTTGGTGTGTGGATAGTCTAGTGTATCATACTCCAGTAAAATTTAATAGCCATGTTATTAAACAAGTAGTAGGTCCTTAGACCGAGGTGTTTCTAATGCTGTGGGGCCTACGTAAGCAAACCAAAATCTAAGCCTGTAAATGTCTCAAAGTCATTTACAAATCGAAACACTAAGGACAACTAATCCTAGAGAGTCAACTAGGATTTTCAACAATAGCCCATCAGATAATAAATAGCCTTTCTACAGTTTCTAACTTTATGTTAGTCTTTCTCGTAGCTCCTATTAGGGGAGTGATCCCAATAAATTCCAGTTTGGCACTGCCCTATTCCAAAGATAATGCTCAAATAAAACTCCTAAAAATTTTAATATGACTCAGTTTATCTTTTAACAGCATATACCAAGGTTTTGACTGCATTTCCTATTTTGTTACTTGCAGAGTTATTTTGTTTTTCCTTAGTCAGATTGTTATTCTGAAACTTTAGTTTTGCATGAATATTGGATCATTTTGAGTGATAAATATTTGGTTCCTGAATGACAGTCTTTAGAAAAACATGATGTGGGGCACCTGGGTGGCTCAGTTGGTTAAGCGACTGCCTTTGGCTCAGGTCATGATCCTGAAGACCTGGGATCGAGCCCCACATCGGGCTCCCTGCTCAGCTGGAAGCCTGCTTCTCCCTCTCTCGCTTCCCCTGCTTGTGTTCCCTCTCTGGCTGTATTTCTCTCTGTCAAATAAATAAATAAAATCTTTAAAAAAAAAAAAAGAAAAGAAAAACATGATGTAAGCACACACACTCACGTACATACAAAACCTACTTGAATTTTATAATTCACACTGAGCAATGTGTAAACTTTGCTGTCCTCATTTTATTGTTTGATACTCAATAGGCAAATATTTGGTTTTATGTATCATGGTGACAAAATAAAACAGCTACATCTGTCGCCATGTTTCCTTGTTAGCATCAAAAAAGCTTTACAGCAAATGTGAAAGTGACCTGTTTTCATAAGTGTCAGATATTAGCTTCATTTATAAATGTATATTTGGAAATTCTACTGCCCTTCCATACAGAGCATTCAATTCGATGCTGTCATATTAATACATTTGAAAACAATTTAATCTATTTTTATGAATCCAAATTTCTGTTAAAAATTAACTACTGTGATAATACTAACAGAAATAGCACTACCAAGCTGATTGCTGGATAACATGGCTAACAGGCACTGACAATTGTGGCAAGGTGGAAGTTTTGACATCGATTTTAAAACGGGCCACAATTTCAAAAACATTGATAATTTTCGAAAGGATATAAATTTTTATTGTTTGAATATTGCCCAATCATTTCTTTCCTTTCATTACTGAAAAGGATTTGGGTTTCCTTTATCTTGACCCCACCAATAAGTCAATCCTGCTATTGCCAGATTGACTTGGGCTTTCTGAGAGGGTAAACTTCAAAAAGGGAGGGAGGGATAGAAGAGCAAAGAGAAACGGTGGAAGGACAAAGAGTACCTAGACTAGGGGCAACAATTTTGTGATTGGAAGGTAATTGTAACCAAAAGATTAGGCAACAATTATGAGTAAGACTTGGAGTGCAAAGTGGTGAAGTGTCAAATGGGAGGAATGGAATTGCCTTTACAGGATTCTAGAGAGTCGATTTCTGACAGCTATCCACCTATCGGAGCTCTGCTTCTTTAAAGACAAATTCTGGTTTGAACCAGGCTTTTCATTCATTCAATCATTCATTCACTTGACAATTATTTGTACAGCTCTTACTAAATGCCATACATTTTTCTAGGCTCAGGGAATACAGTAGTAAAACAAGTAACCCCAAAGCTTATTCTCCAAGGATCTTATATAGAGAGAGACATTAATTAAACAAATGAAACAGGTCAATAATGACTAAGGAGACTGAATAAGCAATCAAAAATCTCTCAACAAAGAAAAGCCCAAGTCTATATGGTTTCACTGGTGAATTCTGCTGAACATTAAAAAATAAATAAATAAAAAATATCAACCATTCTCAAACTGTTCCAAAAACTTTAGGAGAAGAAAGCACTCCCAACCCATTACGAATCCAGCATTACCCTAATATCCGAGAATACTACAAGAAAACTACAGGCCAATATTCCTGATAAAAAGAAATGTAAAATTTCCTAACAAAGTATTGGCAAACTGAATTCAGCAGCACATTAAAAGGAACCCTCCGCCATAACCAAGAGGAATATTAACCCTGGGATGCAACTATGGTTCGATATCCATAAATCAAAAAAGTGGCCCATAATGTTAATAAATGAGAGGCAAAAATCATATGATTATCTCAAATGGTGCAGAAAACATCTGACAAAATTCAGCATCCTTTCATAATAACACACTTAAAAAATTGGGCATAGAAGAAATGCACATCAACATAATAAAAGTCATACATGATAAACCTTATACTCAACAGTTAAAGATTGAAAGCTTTCCCACTAAAATCAGAAACAAGAAAAGGGTTCATCACCTTTATTCAGCATAGTTCTGGAAGGCCTAGCCAGAGCAATTAGGCAAGAAAAAGAAATCCAAATTATAAAAGAAGATGTAAAACTGTCTCTGTAGATGTTATAATCAAATACACACACACACACACACACACACACACACACACACAGATATAACATATAATTATATGTTAAATTCTACCAAAAAACTGTTACAACTAATAAAACAAAATCCCTGAAGTTACAGGATACAAAAATCAACATACAAAATCAGTTTGTTTCTATATACTAACAATAGATTGGACTAGTTTAAAAAGAAAGAAAGAAAACAATCCTATTTACAATAGCGTAAAAATAATAAAAATACAAACCTTTGGAATAAAGTCAACCAGAGAGGTAAAAGATCTGTACACTGGAAAGTATTAAGACATTGATGAAAGAAATTGAAGGAAATACAAATAAATGGAAAGATATCCCACGCTCATGGATTAGAAGAATTAATATTGTTAAAATATCCATAATGCCCAAAGCCATTTATGGATTCAGTGCAATCCCTATAAAAGAGCTAATGAAATTTTTCACAGAAATAGAAAAAAAAATCTTAAAATTTATGTGGAACCACAAAGACTCAGAACATCCAAAGCAATCTAAAAAAGAAAGAAAAAAGCTAGAGGCATATTTTCTGATTTCAAAATATATTACAAAGCTATAGTAATCAAAACAATATGGTATTGACATTATGACAGAAACACAGACAATATATTCAATGGAACAAAATCAAGAGTCCAGAAATAAACCCGTACATATACAGTCAACTAATATTTGACAAGGGAGCCAAGAAGAGTCAGTGAGTAAAGGACAGTCTCCTCAATAAATGGTGTTGGGAAACTGGATAAATTAGAAACTGTTCTTAAACCAGTCACAAAAAATAACTCAAATGGATTAGACTTAAATGTAAGAACTAAAACCATAAAACTCCTACAAGAAAACTTAAAGAAGCAGCTCCTTGACATTGGTCTTTGTAATGATTTTTTGGATATGATACCAAAAGCATAAGCAACAAAAGTAAAATATACAAATGGGACCATATCAAACTAAAAAGCTTCTGTACAGGGAAAGTAACAATCAACAAAATGAAAAGACTACCTACAGAATGGGCAAAAGTATTTGCAAACCACATAACTGATAAGAGGTTAATTTCCAAAATACATAAGGAACTTGTAAAATTCAACAGAAAACAAAACAAAAATAAAAACAATCTAACTAAAAAGTATGTAAAGGAACTGAACTGACATTTCCCAAAGAAGGCATCCCAATGGCCAACAGGTACATAAAAGGACGCTTAACTAACTAACCATAGGGAAAATGCAAATAAAAACCACCAAGAGATATCACTTCCCACCTGCTAATTCTAATAAAACAAAGCAAAACAACAGTAACAAAAACCACAGAAAAGATAACAAGTGTTGGCAAGGATGTAGAAAAAGGGAATCCTTGTACACCCTTGGTAGGAATGTAAATTGATAAAGCCATTATGGAAAACAGTATGGAATTTTCCCAAAAACTTTAAGAGGACTACCATATGATCCAGAAATCCCACTTCTGGGTATATATTCAAAGGAAATGAAATCGTTATAAGAGATGTTGGCATTTCGTGTTCACTGAAGCTTTATTCACATTAGTCAAGACATGGAAACCGAAGTGCCATTGATGTATGAATGGATAAAGCAAAAAAAAAAAAAAAAACCATACAAAATATATATATTATATTCAGCCATAAACAAGAAGAAAATCCTACTATTTGTGATAGCATGGATGAACCCTGAGAGCATTATGCTAAGTGAAATATATCAGGCAAAGACAAATACTGTATAATCTCATTTTTATGTGGAATTTTATTCTTTTAATTTTTTAAAAAAAGATTTTATTTATTTATATGTGTGTGTATGAGAAAGAGAGAGTACGAGGGGGGAGAAAAATCAGAGAGAGACGCGACTCCCTGCCGAGCAGAGAGCCTGATGCGGGACTGGATCCCGGATCTCCAGGATCACGACCTGAGCTGAAGGCAGCTGCCTAACTAACTGAGCCACCCAGGCAGGCGCCTTATGTGGAATTTTAAAAAGCCAAACTCATAGAAACAAAGAGTAGAAAGATGGTTGCCAGGGCTGTGGGGTGAAGACATGGGAGGATGTTGGTCCACAAATACAAACTTAAGGTTAGAATATGAGTAAACTTTGGGGATATTACTGTGTAGCATGGTGACTAGAGTTAACTATACTGTATGGGGTACTTGAAAGTGGCTAGGTGAGTAGATTTTAAATGTTCTCAGTGCAAAAAAAAAAAAAGACAACTTATGTGAGGTGGTGGGTGTGTTAATTAACCTTATTACAGTAATTGTTTCACAACACATATATGTACCAAACCATCACACCATAAATGTTAGACTCACATAATGCTATGTCAATTACATCTCAATAAACCTGGGAAGAAATTAAATTAGTAAAGTATATGTCAGAGAGTAATATATTAGCTAAAAAGAAAGATAAATCATAAAGACAGGAAGATTGGGGTGGACGTTCTGAAATGGGAATATCACAAAAACCCCAAAACCTCATTGAGGTGACCTACCTGTAAGTCCTGACATTGAAGGAGAGAGGAGAGATCCATAAAGACACCAGGAAGAACAATCATCCAGAAAGAGGGCAGAACAAGAGCAAAGGTCTTGAGTTAGTAGAACTGTTGCCTACTGTAGGATGAGCAGAAGCCTGGGTGGGTGGGGTAGAAGCTGGTGGGAGTTAGGAGAAGAGATCAGAGAGGCAAGAGGAGCAGGTCTTGTACCTTGTCTGTGTTTATTTTAAGGACTAACTTTTACTCAATACGAGATAATTTTTTGGAAAATCTGGAGGTATGCATATGAAAGAATTAAAGAGAAATTGTTTCATTTACATCAAGGTATACTGTACATTATTCTTGTTCAGTTTCAGGCATAAATTAAAAAGGGGTGGATAGAGCCATTTACATTAAAAATTCAGTTATCAGATTGATTGTTTTTGTGAAATTATCTTTGGAAACTGTAAAGTTCTAATTAAACATTGGTTAAGTAAAAATAAATATGTAAAACACTTTGCAAAGAGCTTCATTCCTAGGAAGCTTAAAATAAAGATAGCTATAATTATTGCTATCATCAGTTTCTCCCTCTTGGCGTGAGAGCCATCCTGTGGTACGAACATATCAACTACACACACACAAATAAGGGGAACAATATTTCATGTGATGATAATTTCTTTTATGAAAAAAAATTTTTTTGGTAAGTTTTGGGGGCAGTGTTTGTACTATCATATCTTCCCTCGATCACAAATTTTTCTTCAGTTGACACAAGGTATACTGAAAGGGAAAAGCAAGTGTTCAATGATAACTACTAAGAAAAATGTCTGGGACAAAATGAGATAGATTTTATTTCCCCTTAAACCAGGATCTGTGGTGAGAGGTAAAAGAGGATACTCTAAATTCAATGTTAGCTGTGTATAGCGATAACTACCTTCAACCCACAAAAGCAAAGGACAGGAGAATGTGCTAAGAAGCCATAAATACAATTCACAAGAAATTTTTATTTGTCTTGTTTTTGCTTGAGATTTCTTCAGACTGCTCCCTCCTACATCCCATGGTATGAGGCCGCAGGCAGACTCAGCCTGGGGAACTTGGCCCAAGCACCAGTGGGACAAAATGGCTGCAGATAATGGGAATTAAATGAGAACTCTGCTGGACAGTGTTCTCTGGAGGCCAACAGGTCTGGTCAGGATAAGGCACTGGATATCAGACAGAAGGATTTTATACTGTTTATAGTCTCTGCCAAGGTGTATAGTTCCCAAGTCTTGCTTCGTGCACATTTCAAGGCACACAGGAAGAGGGTATCTAATCATATCCAAATACTTCAATCTTCCAGAAGCCTAGGCCAGAGTTAACACACTTCCTATAACACCGCTGTGCATTACTGGCTCCAGAGGCATATGAAAGACTGTTGTACATGTGGTTGAAAGATGTTGAGTCCATGGTCTTAAAATATCTAGGACTGAATCCCAATGTGGTCACTCAGAAGTCTGGCCTTGAGTTGTCTCTGTACCTGCTCTGCTCTACCACTGAAAGAGAGTAACATTTAATCATAGGATTAGATAAAATAAGTAGTGTGTGATACAGAGCATGGTATGCAAGGAAGTATAAATATTAATATTAGTTTTAGTGAGTTATGATCAATGAAAGTTGGATATTCAGGGTATCTTAGGGTTTACAATGATCATTCCATCATATTCCAATAATTGAATAATTGTATTATGGTCAATAATAAATAAATCTATCATTTTCACTTTCCCCACACCAGAAAATAAGCAAATACAATTGCCTTTCAAGTAATAATTCATTTTGGTGACCACACTTCCTTTCACTAATTCTCTTTACCTTTGGGGAAATGTAAAAAGAAAGAAAATATAAAATACACTTAATAAAGTCACTGCATTCCTTAACTTTAACTTTTACTTCCTTCTTAAAATTATCATTTCTATACTTACACATCAAAAAAAGGAGTCAATTTAAGTCCCTCTTTCTCTCTCCCTCTCTCCCCCTCTCTCTCTTTCTCAGCATACAAGGTCATTAATTGCTATTGGGACCTTCATAAACCCTAGTCTGCCGATGGGGTGAGAACTCTATTGTTAAATGTATTATGGCAGGACTGTCTTTGGAGATTGCCTGCTTGATTGCTTTGTAAAGGCCCAATGGCACACAGCAATTAAAATCCATAGACCTCTATAACCCTTCTGATGTTTTATGGGCCTTTTTGTGTCCTTCGGTAGAGTTTACCATTTGTGTATTTCCCACTGGGTCTTTCTTTCAAAACTCTAAGTGGGATTTTTTTTTTAATCCACTGTGATAAAGCTAGTTATACATCATGTGAAAGGTTAATGAATATTTTCCAAAGGAGCATACATTTTAAGTCAGAGGGTAAAAGTTATAGTAAAAAATGGTTATATAAAAACGGATAATATTTTCATAATCTCATCAGAGTTCATTTGTATAAACCTCACCAATACCTGTGATTCCTAAAGTAAAGCACAGTTTGGAAGACTGAACTGACCTCAAAAATGAAGGAAGTGACTTGTGTTTACATGAAAAGCCCACTTTTGAATTGCTGCACAGAAAATGCACGGTTCCCCTGTCAATAGATACATCTATTTATTTTCTATTTCACTGGAACTAGAAGTTTCCCCTAAGTAGAGGGCTTTTCAAACAAAGATTCCTAGCTTGTGTCCAGATGTGAGAAAGTCGATATCACAGGAACCAGAGAGAAGTCAGAGAAGAGACCACCGGAGTAGCGTCAAGGAAGACCGCACAGCTGAGTGTGAACTCTGGTTCTGAAAAGGCCCCCAGAACTAGGTATCTTTCCACTTTCAGCCCGCTCTCAGAAGCTCCCACGACCCTAAAAACAAAAGTATTAGGCATTTCATAATGCCTCTGGTCATTTGAAATTATAATTGCCTTCTTTTTCTATATGCTTTCTTTCCTTCACCCGCCCCCCCCCCCCATTTTCTTGCTCTTCTTTCCTTCCCTGGGTGTCCACTCTCACGTACTCAAAGGGCACTTAGGAATCTTCACTAGAAAAATGATTTGAACATTTTAAAAGTAAACTGTGCAGTGTCTGGAGCTGTGGAGCATTATTGGACTTTGAAAGTGAGCACTGACTTTCAGATTGTACTCTGCATGAGGGTCTATATTCTATAACTTCACAAACTATTATTTTAGGTGTAAATGGTAGATCTGACAAGAGGACAAGTCCCTTCTTAAAATTTTCTAAATCATGTTCTGAAAAACACTTTGTGTACTGTAGCTGGGAGAAAAGTGATTATTCTATCATGTGTAGGTGGCATGGGAGGAAAGGAAGATGGATGTAATGATAATGCATTATTATTTAATGGAGAGAGGACTAGTTCTTAATTCCCATTACCAGATGGTCACAGATCAACAGGAATAATTCAGGAGCTCTTCGTCTAGCTCCGTGGGGTTCTTATCTACTTAAGAACACATATTGCAATATGATTTTTAAATCTTATGCTTTTAAAAATTCGAAATGTTATTGCTTTTAAAATTATTATGCCAAGTGTCAACTCCTGAAACTATAAATAAACAACTCAGTGTAGTTAACAGTGCATTCTAGATCTACATTGTCTAAAGTATTGTCCATGCATTTAGTTTACCTGCTATGCTCGTTTAAAAGATAGATTCTTGGGCTCTTCACTTGAATTGAGATATCTGGGAATATGCACACAAGACTATCTCCTCACAAGGTCTATAAGCATAGGAAAATGTGAAAAACCTCATTTTACAGTTTAAATCCCACATTTCTTTTATTCAAGTAGGAGTTGGTTCTGAAGATAAATGCACATTCTGGGTACTATGTAGGTGTTTCACAGTTACTCATTTGGTATTCTCAATATTGTTGTAAAATAAGTCCCATTACTTCTAATTTATAGATAATCTTTAGTTTTCTTCATTTATTCATCAGAAATTTTTCTTTACAGTACAAGTAGGCTTCTAGGTACTGGAAACAATGATGATTTCGTGGTACCTATTCTTGAGCTGCTTTCAGTTTACAAGTGATCTAAAGAAAAGTGAAGCTGTTAGATTTTCTAATTTCTTCCTTACATTTTAAATAAGCCCAAATCCCCAAATAATTAAATGAATTAGTATTTTATCTATATAATATTATTTATATATTTTGACATATAATAAACATTGAAAAGGTATATATATACATATATACATGGATACATTCTCTTCTCATAAACTCCATGGTAAGGGAATGGCCTTTTTAGTGCTCCCTCTATATTAACCTCTCTATATTAATGATCTCTGGACATATACAAATTTATGATCTTTGTAATAAATATATGAATAAAGGCTTTACTATATCTTTGCATAATAGAATGCTAATGAAGAAAGAATAAGGACTTTCTAGAAGTCTATGTGATAAGATTATATTATGCTAGCAAGAGAGGATGAGGCAGCATTTTAAGTGGGTTCATATTATTATGACCATATTATTTCATAGTTTTGTGATTTTAGGTAATCATTGTAACTTACCAGGTTAAGTTAAACAATTTTCTTTTTTTTAAAGATTTTATTTATTTGACAGAGAGAAACACAGCCAGAGAGGGAACACAAGCAGGGGGAGTGAGAGAGGGAGAAGCAGGCTTCCCGCTGAGCAGGGAGCCTGATGTGGGACTCGATTCCGGGTCTCTGGGATCATGACCTGAGCCGAAGGCAGTCGCTTAACCAACTGAGCCACCCAGGCGCCCCTAAACAATTTTCTTATTTTAAACACTTGGCAAATTAGTGAATATTTCTGAGCCTCAGTTTCCTTGAATGTAAGTGGGTAAAATACTATTGCTTCTAAAGAGTACCTTTAAAAAGTAAAAGTTAAATATGTAAAACATGTTGTTCAAAAGAGACTTAAGACAGTTTAGTTCAGTTAAACTAGCTAAGTGAAGCTTGTTATTACAGCATTAGTTTTAGAGCACTTTGCCCTATTGGAGACTATCAATACTTTTGTGACTATCCATGTCTTTTCTGCAATGGAACACACTGATTCTATTTTACTGTAGCATCTTTGCTCATGGGATACCTACAAATCCAGCCTTGTTGAATTGCTCTGGGATAGGAGACAGCTACAGTATGTTATCATTGTAGAAAGAGAAGGCAAATATAACTATTTTGGATTAGGCTGCTTTGACACCCTACCTCACTGCTTTAAAAATGAGTACAATAAGGATGGCAAATATGTGATATTTATACTGCCAATCTTTCTTTCCCATCTCACTGTTACATTGCTCATAAATCACTGTATTCATATGATGAGCTTGACCTCAAAATACTCATCAACACAGGCAGCCATTACCAATAAATTAGAATTGATAACATAATTGAAACTAACAGTTTTTTTCAGCTTAATTAGTAATGCAGAGTTGATCAGCATCACCATGATCTAAATCCACACCAGATTAATTTTTTAATCAGAAAATAACTTGTTCATTTACATTTGTGTATTCTTCTACAGTGTATAAAATACTTATTTTCGTTGTCCTAGGCACACCTTTCCCAAATGTCCAGTCCCAGGGAAATCAAATACCTAATCAGACTCTATTTTATAAGTTTGGATAGGGAACAAAGAGAATAAAACAGTTTTGAAGTATTCATCTTTGGTATATCCTAAGAAATCCTTCATTTTGAGTATTCTTCCTCCAAGAGATAAATATATTTTAAGATACAAAATCAAATTTTCCCTTTGTGTGCTAAGTTAAGACTACATTAGGCTCCAGTTACTTCTCAAAATTCAATTAAAATATGCCTCCCCTGCTTACATCTCTGGCATGCCATTCACAGGCATCATTTTATCAGTTTTTAAAAACATATCTTCCACATTTATGGATATTTTTAATAAACAAATATCAAGTTGAGTGTTTTCAAAAATATACACATAAACATTCATTTAATAAATACACTCAACAACATATTACAAATGGGCAAATGGGTTACTTCTAGAAATCTGAGTATAGATTTGTATTAGCGTTGATCTTGATGGTGGTCCTTCCCAGACTAAGTGGTTTTGTTCCCTTTCCTTAGATTGCACAATCCACTTCACTGTGGAATATATTTCCACTGTGTACTAGCCACATTCAAAATAAAACCTTGTTTGTAGGGTATAGATATTATTTTTAAGTGAGTTACATCTCAGTATATAAATCCTATGACCAGGGGCACCTGTGTGGTTCAGTTGGTTAAGCGGCTGCCTTTGGCTGGGGTCGTGATCCCAGAGTTCTGGGATCAAGCCCTACGTTGGGCTCCCTGCTCAGCTGGGAGTCTGCTTCTCCTTCTGCCTACTCATGCTCTCTCTCTCTCTCTGTCAAATAAATAAATAAAATTTAAAAAGGTAAATAGGGAAAACTATCATGTTTGTTTTATGACACTAATATATTATTAATACCAAAACTAGATAACAATGAGATAAAAATTATAAACCAATCACATTACTGTATACAATGATTAACATCTAAATAAAAACATCCTCCTCCAGGAATGCAGACAAAATGCATCATATGAATGCAATAATTGAAACAAATGCATCAAAATAAAAAGTTTATTTCAATAATGTGATGAGATTTTAATATAAGTACACCTATTAATATTCTTTAGCAAATGAGATGAAAAGGATCTAAACTTAGAGCGTGAAGGAAAAGCACAAACTTTAACAATTATTTATAATTTTAGAAGGTAACTTCTAGTAAGCTAAAGATAAGAGACAGCATGGAGGGCATTAGGAGAAGGAAGGGAAAAATGAAGGGGGGGTGAAATCACAGGGGGAGATGAACCCTGAGAGACGATGGATTATGGGAAACAAACTGATGGTTTTGGAAGGGAGGCGGGTGGGAGGATGAGTGAACCTGGTAGTGGGTATTAGGAGGGCACACATTGCATGGAGCACTGGGTGTCATATGCAAACAATGAATCATGGAACACCACATCAAAAACAAATGATGTACTGTATGGTGACTAACATAACATAATAAAAAAATAAAGATAGATTAGAAGTATGTTTTGACAAATAGTAGGTATGTCTTGCAAGATATGTCTTATAAAATGATACAGAAAATGTTAACATATGAGGCTTTAGATATATCCTCACTGACATAATTAAAACACAAGACTAGGGGCGCCTGGGTCGCTCAGTTGGTTAAGCATCTGTTTTCAGCTCAGGTCATGATCCCAGGATTCTGGGATCAAGCCCCTACATCCAGCTCCTTGCTCAGCAGGGAGCCTGTTTCTCCCTCTCCCTCTGCCTGACACACCCTCTGCTCCTGCTCTCTTTCTTAGTCAAATAAATAAATAAAATCTTAAAACAAAAACAAAAACAAAACAGGGGGCCCATGGGTGGCTCAGTTGTTAAACATCTGCCTTTGGCTCAGGTCATGATCCCAGGGTCCTGGGATTGGGCACCTCAGGTTTCCTGCTCTGCGGGGGGCCTGCTTCTCCCTCTCCCATTCCCCCTGCTTGTGTTCCCTCTCTCTGTGTCTCTCTCTGTCAAATAAACTCTTGAAAGAAAGAAAGAAAGAAAGAAAGAAAGAAAGAAAGAAAGAAAGAAAGAAAGAAAGAAAGAAAGAAAGAAAAACACAAGGCAACCTCCTATGACCTAACTACTGAGGTCCTACACAATTCAATAATACTATAAAAAAAAAAAGGCATAAGAATGGGAAAGGAGCATAGAAGCTGGTTATTATGTGCGAGAATTGTAGGTACATAGAAAAGAGAACTCAAGTTTGCTGGGCACACGCACGCACACACACACACACTGTCTATGTATCTGTATCTGCAAACATGTACACATATTTATGTATTTTATATATATAAATATACACACATTTCTATACCTCATAATTCCTTATAAGATACAATAAAGTAAAATATTTTATACAAAACAGCAACAATATCTAAAAATTATCTGAGATTAAATCTACAAAAATAGTACAAGAAACTTAATGGACAAATATACAAAACTTTAGTGAGGGGATTAAAAAAGCAATTCATGAAGGGATGCACTATGTTCATGAATAGAAGTGATGGTATTATAGCATTATAAAGATATTACTTTTATTCCTACCTATATATCCAATTTAATGCCCGTGAACATCTCAAGGGATTTTTCATGAATATTTACAAACCTTCTGTATGATTTAACTCTCCATAACGAAAAAAAAGAATCAAATATTAAATAAAAGAGCCAAGAAATTTTCAAAAACTAAGGTAAGGGGATTTTTTTTTTAAGATTTTATTTATTTATTTGACAGAGAGAAACATAGCTAGAGAGGTAACACAAGCAGGGGGAGTGAGAGAGGCAGGAGGAGGCCGAGGAGGGAGCCTGATGTGGGCTCGATTCCAGGACTCTGAAATCATGACCCGAGTGGAAGGCAGATGCCCAACAACTGAGCCACCCAAGTGCCCCAGGTAAGAGGATTTTTTAAAATAATGTAAAGACTTGGGCACCTGGGTGGCTCAGAGGGTTAAACCTATGCCTTCGGCTCAGGTTATGATCTCATGGTCCTGGGATCCAGGCTAGTGTCAGGCTCTCTGCTCAGCGGGGAGCCTGTTTCTCCCTCTTTCTCTGCCTGCCTCTCTGCCTATTTGTGATCTCTCTCTGTGTCAAATAAATAAATAAAAATCTTTAAGAAATAATGTAAGACTGATTAAAATCACATTTTTCCCATTATATATATATATAAAATTATGTATCTGGCCATATATATAGCCAGATAGATAGATAGATAGATAGATAGATAGATATAGCTATATATACATATTACAGCTTCTTTATCCATTCATCAGTCAGTAGACATCTGAGCTCTTTCCATACTTTGGCATTGTGGACATTGCTACTATATGCATTGGGCTGCATGTGTCCCTTTGAATCACTATGTTTGTATTCTTCGGATAAATGGTATATTTCTCGGCCATCACAAAGAATGAAATCTTCCTATTTGCAGTGACATGAATGGAACTAGAGTGTATTATGCTAAGCAAAATAAGTCAGTCAGAAAAATACAAATATCATATGATTTCATTCATAAGTGCAATTTAAGAAACAAAAATGAAGAACATAGGGGAAGGGAAGGAGAAATAAATACTATAAAAACAGAAAGAGAGGCAACCATAAAAAACTTTTAATTATAGGAAATAAACTGAAGGTTGTTGGAGGGGAGGTGGATTTGGGGATTGGTAATTAGGTGATGGGCCTTAAGGAGGACACTTGATGTAATGAGCTCCAGGCATTATATGCAACTCATGAGTCACTAAATTCTACCCCTGAAACTACTATATGCTATATGTTAACAAACTTGGATTTAAATAAAATCATTTAACAAATGACAATTTTTTCCTACATCAGATTACACAGATTCTAGATGGACTAAATGTAAAGAGGAAGAAATAAATGTAAAGAGCAAAACTTTAAAATTCATGGAAGAAAAAAATGTTTATAATATAGAAACATCTAAATGGTTAATTTCAAAACTAATGTTGAAAGAAACAAAAGTTATAGAATCGTAAATACAGTACCACATCATTTACACAAAACATTTAAAATACAGAAAACAGTACTACACATTGACTATCAATAGTCATTTGAAATGTGGGATATGGAAGATGAAGTTAAAGGGACCAGGAGTTTCCAGAAGACTTTGGCTATATCTGTAGTGTTTCACTTCTTTAAGATAACATTTGAAGCAAATGTAAGCATTTGCTAATTCTTCAGAGTGGTAGATATATGTAAAATATATAATATAAAGTATATATTATATACTTTCTGTACATTAGTGAATATCCAATGTCAACATTCTGGTCAATGAACTACCTTTTGAGTAGCAAGGCGTGTGATGATTTTTTGTTTAACCAAATGATAACTTCATCAGTTTGAGACAAATCCTGTGAATATGTTTGCAGGGAAAATGAGCAGAGTAAAAGATTAGTAATTTATCCCAGATATGAGGTATTTGGTAATTTAATTTAATCCTTAATAAAAACAAAATAAGATACACAGTTTGGCTAATCAGCATGAATGTAGATAGTTGAAGAAAGTGTATTGATAAGGAAGCAAGGAATCCTACTCTTGAAAGACAGAATCAACCTGTCAATAAATCAATATCTGTATCAATCAATCTATCTATCCACTATCTGTCATCATTTGAATCACTTCTTTCCATCTTATTCTGAATTTTACATTGTCATTTGCCAAGAAATCACTGTGACCGAGATATATTTATACAAGTTATAGCAGGATTTAGTAAATGAGGTGCGATAAAATTTAACTAAAGTGAGACAAACTTATTTTGATTTGTTTTTTTCTTCTCAAAAACATTTGATTTCCTGTTTTTAGAAGAAAAAAATTTAAAAACCTTATTCTAAGTGGATTAAAATAATTCAACATCAAATGACTCTTACAAAACAGCAGTTAATGACTTAAGTCTCAATGATCACAAACATGTGAAATAAATAACCAAAAAATATGACCTCCCAAATTAAAAATCAGAACAAAACACAATTTAAATTGTACTGTACTTTAAAAAACAAAATTAGATATTGCATCAACCTATAGAATAGATAACAGAATAAAGTATAATAATGAAAAACAAATAGGACTTTTTCTCATGGGCAAAACTAATTTCACTGGCCACATACAATTTTGAGAACATAGAACAGGTCTATTTGAAAAGGGAAGTAAAGCTAATGCATAAATCCGAGGGGGTAATTTGTATCTCCTTCTAAAAAGAAAAGACCCTTTGACAGTGATGTCTGACAGTCCCTCAATCAAGATGATCAGAGGCCAGTCTTATTATTAAATGCCACAGATCTAGAAATATGCCATGAGAAAGGAGGTAGATTCAGGCAGAAATGGATCAGCAAGAAACTATAAGTGGAAGTCAAATGTGATGTGTTGTTGTTTTCTTGCTCATGCTAAAGGACTAGAAGAAAAATGATTCAAATTTTAGTTTTGATATTACTAACACAAAGCTCTGTGACGTTTTTTATGTCACCTCAGTTTACTCAGATCTAAGATAGGAGTGGTAAACTTGTAATTTTTAATGTGTCCCCTCACTCTAAATTTTATTTTTTTGTCCTTATAAGATTATGGATTTGATTGCTATCAACTGATAAGAGCATAAGTAGAAGAACCTTGTGCAAATTTAGGCTTAATATTATACCTGCTAACTAATTTTAGGTACAATCTACAAACTAAGAAAAAACATACAAAAACAAAATATTAAATAAGAAAAAAGGAAATAACCTATTTTACTAATCTATGTTTTGGCCCCAACTCATTCAGTCAACTTACTGCAAAAACCTGGGAAGCATGACCACTCTGGGCTATGTTTGCTTAAAAGCTTGAAGAGACAAAAATTTACTAAATCTAAAAGAGGTTAGGTGTATTCTACTGACTGTTCTCATCTCATATGTAAAAGATTTGAGGTTGAATACACACTCACTACATAAATAATACATACAATAGAAGTAACTAAAGAGTCACTATAATCCAAGGTAAAACTTATGACTTGGGGAAATACGTTTAATATATTAAATGGACAAATGAGATTGTAAAACCCTAAGATTTCAATATTTCAAAATGTTTAAAAGGTTATACAATATTATTTTAGGAGGCAGTGACCTTTGAGACATCAGATAACTTCTATTTTGTGTTTTATAGTTTTCTGAAATTTTCAACTATTCTGTAATAAATATGTTCTAGTTTAAGTAATGCACGTCTGTTATCATTCACAAAATACAAATGCCATTGATAATGTTCATGGAATGATTCATTTTTTAATTTTCAGAAATATTGCTTGTCTTTTTCCTCATCATCCTTCCCATCACTACTTTACTTTTTATATTGATGCATAGATTATAAGTATCAGAAAACTAGGCAGAAGGCTGATGATTGCAATTTAAACCCTAGATCACAGAGTTTGTAAATTAAAATACTGTAGCTGGTATAAAAACAAGAAGAAACAAAAGTACTAATGTAGGTTTAGGGTTAGAAATACAGCGATAACTGCAATTTTCCATGTAATCTATCAGCTCAGAATGTCAAAGAGCTATGTAAATAGATGCTGACATTTAACCCATACATGGATAAATATATCCTGAATGCTGGACTGTGATCTCATCAAATGCATCAGATTACAGATTTAAGAAAGGCATACAAACATTAGAGAGGTATACAGTGAATAAGACCAAATTCAATTCATAAACAAAAACTTTCATTCTTTAAGAATTATTATATAGATTTGGTTTGTGAAAAGGCTGAAAGAACCATAACTCTGAAGGTATACCTCTTGTAAGAGTTTTCTATTACTGGCATTACAGATTACTACAAATTTAGCGGCTTAAAGAACACACACAGTTATCATAAAGTTCTGTAGGTTAGAAGTGAGTACAAATTTCAATGGGCTAAAATAATCAAGGTGTCAGCAGGGTTGCATTTCTTTCTGGAGACTTCCTGAAGGGGAATATTTATTTCCTTGCTTTTGCCAGCAACGAGAGGTTTTGCCCAGAGTTCTTGGTTTGTGGCCACCCACATCCCTCATTTTCAAAGTCAATGAAATCAAAGCTCATACTGACCCTTCCTATCATGACATCTCTCTCTTTCTCTCTCTCTAACTTCAGCTGGCTTATTAAAGTATTAAAGGCAGAGGAAAATGGTAAAAAGGCGGAAACAATGATGAGATGATAACTCATTGGAAAAAAGAGGACAAAACTATGCCTAAAAATTATAGATATATATGAGTTAGAAAGAGAGGAGATGATGAATAAGTGAAATAAACGTGTTAATAAAATATATGTAGAAAAAGTAAATCAGTTGAGAAGTACTACTGAATATGCTCAGTAAGAAGACTACCTTTTTCCAGATGAAATTATGGAAGAGAAACCCACACACAGACATATTTTAGACAGATTTAGTAAATTCAGAGAATTCAAAAACATACGATAGGCATTCAGGTAGAAAAAGTGTGAATTACCAAAACATAATAATCTAATTCTTCCTAGATTTCTTCTCCATCACGCTAAATGCTTAGAGTCTCTCAAAAGTTGTTTTTCAACTATGACTCTTTCTGATAAAAAGGGAATATTTCAGGCCTTGTTTTAAAGCTATTTGAAAATAAAAAAATACAAATTCTGATTAAATGTAAATCAAAGTACATCTCTAAACTTCTCAAAAGGCAGAGTTGTTAACCCACTGTACTAGATAAGACACGGAAAGGCAGAGGAAACACAATTAGCCACTCAACACAGGAAAAAGTGCATAACCTCTCTCTCTCTCTCTCTAGTAATCAAGTAAATAAGAAGACATTCAAATCATATGATGTAAGCTGCCTCTGTTAAATTGGCAATGATAGGTTCTTTCCATTAATTACAATATGAGATGTTTGTTATGACTTAGCATAATCTTTTAGGAAATCAATTTTGTATTATGTATAAAAAATCTTAAAAGTTCATATTCTTTGAGTCAATACATTATTTCCTAGGAATCTTCTCTTAAAAAATAGAGAAGTCTGCACACATGTATACATAAACATTCATGGGGTAATCCGTTGTCACAAACTGGAAACTTTAAATATCTATGAATATGGGAGTCCTTAGTTATATTATCATACAATAGGATAATTAGGAAATCATTAAAAAGTGTGTTTTTAAAGGAATATTTATAACTAAAAAATCCCACACAACCTAATAGTAGGAGAAAGTGGCTATATAAACTGTATATATAGTGTAATAGTAATTAAATATATAAATATAAACATTTAAAAAAACAATGGTCTTATCCATTAACATGGATTCTCTCTCCACTGTGGGGATACAAGTATTTTTTAAAATTAATTTTCTATTTTGTGTATTTTTAATGTAATACATAAAGTGAGTTTAAAAGGAAAGAACCCCAGAATAAAGAAGAAAGATTAAGAAGAAAAATATCTTCAAAATAATAGGGCAGAAATTCTGAAAATTTTTGAAGAAAAATGTTACATAGCCAAGAGGTTTAAGATTAAAATGTTGTACTTCATGTGAGAAAGGAATTTATGGACATTCTGAAATTAAAAAAAAGAGTTCCTATTATCTATATATTTTCTCAGAAAAGTTACTTGAAGATAAACATCTTCTGACCAAGTAAAAATATACTGTGATTAATAATCTTGTGGAGAAGACTTGTTTAAAAGTGATTGATGGAAAGGACTGAACACTCTTAAATAGGTAATTAACTAAATACAAGTAACAGTCATTAGTATAGTTACAGATTTTAACACAAATGTTAAAAATATTTGGCAAAATAGTATTCATTTAAAAATAAAGAGGTTCTTGGAGCGCCTGGGTGGCTCAGTTGGTTAAGCGACTGCCTTCGGCTCAGGTCATGATCCCGGAGACCAGGGATCGAGTCCCACATCGGGCTCCCTACTCGGGAAGCCTGCTTCTCCCTCTCTCGCTCCCCCTGCTTGTGTTCCCTCTCTGGCTGTGTTCCTCTCTATCAAATGAATAAATAAAATCTTAAAAAAAATAAAAAATAAAAATAGAGAGGTTCTTATACAAGATGGCAACATAGGAGCCTCCTGAACTCATCTCCTCTGTGGACAGACTGAATCTATAGTTGCACATGGGGAAATTTCACTCTGAAAGATATTCAGAAACTACTTGACAGCTATACTTTGCATAAATGAGAAAATACCCATATGACTCATATTGAAACAAGGCTCAATGATAGAAATACTCATCTGCCAGTCCTTCTCTGAAAGAGGCCTATTTCCACACTTTAGAGACTGCTGAGTGAGGATCAGGCTTATAATTTAGCATACATGTAAGGGCTGACTGTGGTCCTTCCCAAAGACTGGTGTAGTCAGTAGATACCACCTCTGCCTTCTCACTGAAGTCTGTTCAAAATCACCATTATCTCCCTAGAATGAGCTTGTACACGTCTGGTGCCCTAAGTTTGCAGCTGCTATACAATGGATGGTCCCCTCGATGACTCTGAGAGCCAATGGAGTCCTGAGTCACACAGGACTGCAGCAAAAAAAGTAGCAGTTATTAATGGGGAAGAAATAAACCTTCATGGTTATATTCTGGGGTCTAGCATGGAGGGAGAAGACAAAAAAGCCCTTTTCTTAGCTTATTCTTAGAAAGACCTTTACTATATGCATTTCCAGTTATTGCCAAGGACCTGGTTGGCCTCTATCAGCCTCCATCTAGGTGCTGACTGTGGTTTTCCTGACTCTGGGACACTGACATATTTTGGCAAGAAAGCTCAACTACTGAGAGCCATTAAGAACAAAGAGGGCAACTCAGAAAATCACAAAGATTTGAGAGGAAACCAAGAGCTTGCGTCAGGATCCCTGATAAAGATAATCTTCTATAGGAGACACCTCCATCAAGACTGAGAGAAATGATTATCTAATGCACAGAAACCTACACAGAGAGTCAAACAAGATGAATAAACAGAGAAATATTTTCCAAATGAAAGAACACAATACAACCCTAAAAACAGACTTTGAGAAAAATAAAATAAGTGACTTATACGATAAAAAAAATTCAAAATAACAATCATAAATATGCTCATCAAGGTCAGGAGAATGGTGTATATATATAAAATGAGAATTTCAACAGAGACAGAATATATAAGAAAGGACCAAAAAGAAATCACAGAGCTGTAGAATATAATAAATGGACTGAAAAAAAATTATTGGAGGGTTTCAATATTTGACTGGGTCAAATGGAAGAAAGGATGAGTGGGTTGCCAGGTAGAATAGTGGCATTCACCCAACCAGAAGAGCACAAAGAAAAAAAAAATGAAAAAGAGCCAAGATAGCTTAAGAAACATATGGACAACATCAAACAGACCACTATACACATTATAAAAGTACCAAAAGGAGAAGAGACAGAGAAAGAAGCAGAAAGCATATTCTAAGAAATGATGGTTGAAAACCTTCCCAGTGTGGAAAAGAAACAAACTTCCATATTCAGGAAGTGCAGAGAATTGCAAATAAAATGAATTCAAAGGGACCCACACCAAGACACATTGTAATTAAAATGTAAATAGTTAAAGACAAAGAGACAATCTTAGAGCAGATGAGAAAAGCAACTTGTTTCATACAAGGGATTCCCCTCACCTCCCAATGACCACAGTAAGACTTATCAGGAGTTTTTTCTGAAGAAACTTTCCAGGCTAGAAGAGAGTATCCTGATATTTTGAAAGTGCTAAAAGGAAAAAACAAAACAAAACAAAATAAAACATAAACAACAAACAAACAAAAACAGAAACAAACAAATAAAAGAATCTGCCAACCAAGAATACACTACCTGGCAAGGTTGCCCTTCAGAACTAAAGGAAAGATAGAGTTTTCCAGACAAGCAATAGCTGAGGGTATCCATTACCACTCTACAAGCCTTACAAGAAATGTTCGTGGGACTTTTTAGGCTGAAACAAGAGGACACTTTCAATATAAGAAAACATATAAATATAAATTTCACTGGTAAAGATAATACACATAGCTTAATTCAGAACACTCAGGTCAAGATGGTGGTACGGAAATCGCTTAAAACTCTGGCATGGGGGTGCTGGGTGGCTCAGTGGGTTAAAGCCTCTGTCTTTGGCTCAGGTCATGATCTCAGGGTCCGGGATCGAGGCTCACATCGGGCTCTCTACCCAGCAGGGAGCCTGCTTCCTCCTCTCTCTCTGCCTGCCTCTCTGCCTACCTGTGATCTATCT
>PITA01012532.1:0-61484 GCA_004023965.1 Spilogale gracilis
AAACGAAACAACAGAGATTTTGAACACAGAAACAAACTGAGGGACTTGGAGGGAGGGGGGTGGAGGGATGGGAGAGCCTGGTGGTGGGTACTGGGGACACCTAAAGCGGGGAGCACTGGGTGTGGGGAATGGGGAATGAATCTTGAAACACTGGAAAAAAAAATTTAGTAACAATAAAAAAAAAATCTAAAAAAAAAATGTTATTAAATGAATAACAGCAATAAAGTATTTAGTAACCTATTATTAGATTATTTATTATTATTCTCTTTCCCTCCCTCCTCCTCCTCTTCATTATCAGTGTTTATGTAAGGTTTATGTTCTAAAGATCATTTCCAGGAAAACCACTTATTTTTCATTAAGTCCCCACAAAAGACCCAATTTGCAAATGTAGAGACTGAGTCTCAGAAAGGTGTAGAAATTTAGCTAAGATACTGTAACTAGTGGAGTTGGAATCACAAACTTAGTTTTTGACTAAAATACACTGTACTTCCTCCTTTCAAACAGATTTGAATGAAGAAATAAGGAAATAGTTTTTCGAGTGTTGTGTGAGTTTAACTGTGTCTTTGGTATAAATAGATAATTGAATGGAGTAAGACATCACTTTCTTAGACACATCAGTTCAGACTTACTCCTGTCCAGATTTTTCACACTATAGTTTACGTCTAAACAGACCAGGCATATTTCACCTGACTGCTGAGTAAAATGTCTAACAAATGGGTAAGTGTACAGCTAAGTACTAATGATTTCTATTATAATAAAGAGATTACCATATGTCAGACAGTTTAAAACTCATTTCATCATCTTTAAGAACCCTATAAGGTCGGTGACATTATTGTCCTTATTTTATAGATAAGGAAACTGAGATACAATGTGGATAATTATCTCCACAAGGTCACAGGGCTATTATGTGATACAGCAAAATTCTAGCTGATGCAGTTTGGCTCCAGAGCCTACATGTGTTCTACAGCTCCTCCCTTCTTTGTATATGTGTACAATAAATACATCTCTTCATATGCCTTTTCCCTCTGTAAACTAGACTTACACATTAGGAAATATAGTTTATTGAGGATTTCTCTAGATAACATGCATTTAAAATTAAACCATTCACCATTTCTGGATTGACCATTTTACCTCACATAACCAATATGAACTATTACTTACTCTGACTTTGTTTTCCATGTAATAGGAAAATAAGGGTCTAAGAAGCAGGCAACCCAGACAACATTATCTCTATTTCAAATATCAGGAAATGATATTCAGGGAAGCAAAAAAAAAAATGTACAGGAAGTAATTAATACATAACAGAGCTTTAAGTTCTTCTGAGTGCTAGTTACCATAATCTACTGCAACAAAACTTCTCTCTGAGAGTGCAATGCATCTTTTATGTTAGATGTTCAAAAATGCAAAAATGCTACTATTCCCAAAGAAGTAGTGCCTTTGGCAAGGCAGGTGCACTTTTTCTAATGTGTTCAATGAAATGAACATCTGACTGACTCATTTTTGTTCTGCAATCTCAGCTGTTGCATATAAATAACAATTAGGCAAACAACTAAAATAAAAAGGATGTCCTTTCCAATGGGTCTCATTTGTTAATTCCCAACTCTATAAAAAGAATGTTTTAAAGACATTTATTTGTGCAGATGTCTAAGGTGGAGACCAAAAACTCTGAAGTCATTGACATCTATTTGAAAAGCAAAGGTCTGTTAAAATCTGTTCAAGGAGGGAGTTATTTGAATGTTTTCTTTGACAAATACAACATATGAGACATTTATTCTATTGCCATTTTGGAAAGTGGAATAAAAGTTACAGAAGCTGAACACCGGGCATGAAAAAAAAGGGAATACATGTATACTCAAAGTTTTGGACTTTGGAGTAAATTTAATAAATTTAAGCAAAGGACTGACAAACATGCACCATATTCCGAGCAGGTACCCATGTACCCATATTACTAATCCAGTTAATATGATGTTCTGTAAAAAATAATTTATATTTGTAACAGAGATATATTCTATAAACTAGAAGAGTGAGATTAATGTTTGAAACTTGAAGTGGATTGCCATAAATAGGGTAAAAACTGTGAATCACGCAAGTAGAAGCATTTTAAAAATACTTGCCAGAGCACCAAAAGCACACTCTGTTAACTAATTCTACAACAGAAGTGAAAATGTGGTTCTCCTTATGTTTCAGACTAAGAACCACATCAGCTGAACAACAACAACAACAAAAAACCACCACCAACATTAAAAAAACAAAACAAAACACCTGGTTTATTCTCTTTTTGGAAAACTCACTTCTATCACTGAGAAGAGTCCTATTATGACTCATACATAAATAGTACTACTTTAAATAGAGCATGATTGAGTAAATGTAATACAAATTATTCCATGAAATCACAAAGAATAGTTAGAGTCAGTGTAAATAAAGGTTAAGAAGATACTGCTCATACCACCTTTGCTAACAGAGGATGGGAAATGACTTAATGCAACTACCTACATAAGGAAAATTTATGTATCTTTTTACTGGCAGCAGAAACAGGTTTTATAAAGATACCTTCTCCTTTCAGGCAGTCACAGCATCCACATGAAACACTTTCATCATGTAGCATAGCATAAGAGATAAAAATTAATTTAACTGGTACATTTCACCATTTCTGTTACCTATCCCTTAAAAGCAATGAATATTATTCTATTTCTTCATAACAATAAAAACATAAGTTATTTTTTTTAAATTATACATCACACAACACTCTTAAGGCCTAGCTCTAAAGTAACTATTATAATCTGAAAATTATAAATGACTAGGGATGTACCACATATTCTCCACCTGTCCACAGCTTATATAGTAGAGAAGGTCTTCCTTTTCCCAGCTGATTATTTTATAGAAGAATATGAACTAGAGACATTTACTAATTATACTGAAATTTACTAATTATATTGAAATGTAATTAGAAAATGAAGTGATTGAATGCTTATTACATAATACCTATCTACTTAAACATAAGAAACATTTATTTTACTTAATTATTCTTCCTCCTTTTGAGTAAAAATGAAACAAAACAAAACAATTACGGAGTTGTGAAAGTGGATGTAGCCCAAGGATCAGATATCACTGAATATTATAGGTAGACCATCTGCTCCCAAATCCATAATGAACTTTGCACAAATCAAGTAAGATTGATGAAACATACCCATGTTAGCTTCCAGAATTCAAAACAGGTCAGCACAGCCAAATGCAAGCAAGGGATGGCACATTTATCTAACCATCTTTGCCCATCACTCAGTCCAAAGAGGAATATTAACACATGGTCACTGAACATCTGCTCAGAATACAAAAGGTAACTTCAATATTTCATTAAGTATACTTAGAGCTTTAGGAATCTGAAATTAATACAGTCCTTGGAAAAGGAAATTCCTTCTGCCTTGAATGTCATTATATGCTACAAAATTATCTCCTGAACTATATAGGAATCTGTTTTAAGGTTTTCTGATTTACATTCTGAAGAAAACATGAAAAGCTCCATGGACCAAGACTCATCTATTATGGTAAAATGTAAAAAGAGTGGAAAACATTACTAGTTTTTACTCTTTGGATGAGGCAGTAGTGATGATTAGCATAGACTGCCAGCCTTTAGAAAGAAGAAAAAATGGTTTTTTACTGCTTTTATTTGTTTGTTTTTCCATAAAGATCATTTACAACTGGATGTGCATTTATATTTAACTTCTTTCATATAATGCAAATTTACCTGCTCAATTGTCCTTTCAGTAATTAAAAAAAAATATGACTAAGTCTCATTTACTTTGATCGAATTCATAAAACAGAGAGTTTTATTATATATAAAAATTTAAAATGAAAAAGCACAAAGAGATATATATTCTAATCACTTGAGACTTTCACATAAGTAATGCATAAATTATAGCAAGAACTGCCTCCCAGAAAAGCAACTGATCCAAGCATTTTTCTAGAACTCAACCAAATCATTAAGGTAGATAGTTCAAATGCTATTAAATTATTTCAAAACTTAATTTGTAATTTAACTGTTTTGAAGCAAACATAACATTAATACCAATATGTGACCAAAACTGTGTAACAAAATAAACTATAAAGTTCACTTAAGCTTCCAGTGCAGAACTCCTAAAATAAAAATTAACATGAGCATATTAGCACAGGATACATAATGAAGAAAACTCTAAATCAGAACAAAAGGCTAGAAAAAATATTTTTATAATCTGATAAATCATCTTGGCCAATCTGGGTAGAAATTGGTACTCTCTTACTAATGTTATCATTACACCTGTGGATGGCAATCTGTTAATGTTTATCAAAAGTATAAGTGTAATACTTTTGTACTTATCAGTTCTACTTTGGGAAAAACAACCCAATATTTACCACACATGTGAGATAATATATGAACAAGGTTGATGTATATTTATAATAATAACATACTGAAAACCACTAAAATGTCTATAAATATAGGACAGACTAAAAACAGTTACATCCAAAACACACAGTATCACATATTTTTACAAAAGAACAATAAAAAATCTGTGGGTTTTTAAAAAATATTTATTTGACAGAGACAGTGAGAAAAGGAACGCAAGCAGAGGGAGTGGGAGAGGGAGAAGCTTCCTGCCAAGCAGAGAGCCCAGTGTGGGGCCTGGGATCATGACTTGAGCTGAAGACAGATGCTTAACAACTGAACCACCTGAGCACCCCCCAAAAATCTATGTATTAATGTAGAAAAAAACCTGAATTATTCTGAAAGGTTAAAAATAAAGGTTAGGTACTGAATACTGTGAAAAACATAATAATCTTTATCTTAAAAAGAAAAATATGCATATATATGTCTGCAGACATACATGCATACATATGTGGGTAGTGTTTGTCACTTTTTAAGAGATGGTATTCAATGACAATGAATACCTGAGCAGGGGAAGGGACAGAGTATGAAAAAGGATATGCAAACTTTTTTACTTTATACATTTTTAACCTTTCTGACATTTGAAATATGCTACTGTATTAATATTCAATACTTAGACTTTTAATTTTGAAAAATAATGCTAAACACTGCTGAAAGGGCAAGTGAACTGAGGTATAAGAAGCGTGAAATATTTTTATGGTCACTGATTCACTAGTGAGATTTATCAGTGCATACATCAGACTCTGAGATGTCCCAAAGTACTGAAACTCTTCTAAAAGAGTTTAACTCAGGGCACCTGGGTGGCTCAGTCCTTAAGCATCTGCCTTTGGCTCAGGTCACAATCCTGGAGTCCCAGGATGGAGCGCCACATTGGGCTCCCTGCTCAGGGGGAAGCCTGCTTCTCCCTCTCTCACTCCTCCTGCTGTGTTCCCTCTCTAGCTGTGTTTCTCTTTGTCAAATAAATAAATCAAATCTTTAAATAATAAATAAAAGAATTTAACTCATAGTTTTCCAAATTTACTCAATCATTTATTTCTTCTTTGAATGGCACATCCATAGAAAACAACAGAATCAGTATTCTATGGAATGCATTTTTGGAAAACATGAAATTATGAAAATTATTCCCTAAAATTAAAGGAAAAAAATGTCCTGAGTACTTTTATCAGACACTGAAAATTACTGCCTTAAGTTTCCATAATCTGGTGGACACATAATGCCTGTGTTTCTAATAATGTAATTACATATAATTTCATAAAAATGACATATAAAATTATAACCACTGTGAGAAGTGGTTTGTAATAGAATAAGATAAAAGGCTTGGGTATAGGTGAGCTTGAAATCACTTCATGCTGAACTAGCACCATTAGTCCTTTGAATGACCTACATTTCTAATTTGGCATGAAACCATTTCAAGCTATGTAGTGAAACTAATGAGGCTGTGCAACTGTGCGAAGCAATAATCAACACTACTTTACTGCGGAGAGTGTATTAAGTCCACGCGTGAGGTGTACAGAGACAGCTTTTCTTTAAGAAAGGAGACATGTGTTTATACTCTTTGACTGAATAAAAATAAATATTCTAAATGTGTATGATGCCTGGAAGAAGTCCAACATCATTAGTTATTTTCAAACAAATGTGCAGCTCTGAGAATCACTCAATGCAATGTTTACAGAGACAGTTTTAGTGTTTCTTGGAATGTTTCTTCAACTATTAAAGAAACAATGGCACTGCGGGAAAACTATTGATGGTAAAAGACAAAAGCAGTTATTCTAGCTTTAGATTGAGCATCAATATGCACATATACAAACTAAGCACAGATCTCCAACCAAAGTCTTCACAAAAAGTGATATTTTTTTTCTAAGGCAATTCTGATTAATAATAGTAAATATAACTATTTTACTATAATATACCTGATAGCTAAAAATGAACTTAGGGTCATTCAAGTTCTAGAATATGACAGAAGAAAACAAAGCAAATCAAAACCTGCTAAATATCAAATCAATAATGTCTTGTTCTTTCTCAATCAAAATCATAAAGAGCAGTTTTTCAGGAAAAAAAGCTGTAATAATTTAAAAGTTGGAAGAAATTTAGAAATTAATACCAAATGAAATGGGTCTTCTTGCCACTTCATTTGAATCTTGCTTGTTATCTCTTCTATAGATGAGATAAAGTCTAGGCAAGCAAAGCATGCCAACTCATTCAATATCCATTCATCCACCCATTCATTCACTGATTTCTCCAATAAATGCTAACTGTAACATGGTCTTAGCACTGAGACTGCATATATAGCTAAGCTCTAGCTCATGTCTTCGAAGAGTTCACAGTCTGGTGAAGGAGAACGGTTATTCATGTTACTAAATATCCTTACCTTGGTAACTCTAAATGTAGTGGTGCATCTAACCCAAGTGGGGAATCAGGGAAGACTTCTTGCAGTGTTGACAATGAAGAAAGTCTTGAAGGTTGGCTAGAAGTCAGGTGAAGTAAGCAAGTAAAAGCCATCCCATATTCATTTGCAAGGGTACAGAAGGCAGAAATGATCAGTTGTATACAGAGAATAAGTACCTGCCCACTATTAAGATCCAGGGAAGACTGGGGCATCTGGGTGACTCAGCTGGTTAAGAATCAGACTCTTGATTTCAGTTCTGGCCATGATCTCAAGGTGGGGAGATCGAGCTCTGCACTCAGCTCCACGCTCAGTTACGACTCTGTTTGAGTTCTCTCCCTTCTCCTGCTCACCCCAGCTCCTCATTCATGCATGCTCTTTTGCTCTCTCTCTCTCTCTCAAATAAATAAATAAATCAAAAAAAAAAAGAAAAAAAAAAAAGAAAGAAAAGAAGAGGTCAAAGGAGGATTGAGACACAAAGGTGAAAAGGAAGATAGAGTCTTAAAAAAAAAAAGTATATCTGAATTTGAGGGTTTCAGAAATAACTGAATTTATAGAGACCCTTAAAGTAAAAAGAGATGGGAAGTAACAGAAGTGTCCAGACAAAATCTTTAAAACAACATTTAAAGCACTTTGAATTATATGTCATGTTTAAATGTGTATAGCTGTTTCAACCATAGAAGGCATACTGTCTCCTATTATGTCCTTTAGGTTAAATGATACTTTAAAAAATTAAATCATGAACAAAATGACACTGTCTGATAAAAAACAGTACAGAAGGGCACCTGGGTTAAGTCATTAAGCGTCTGCCTTCAGCTCAGGTCATGATCCCGGAGTCCTCATCGGGCTCCAAAATCTTTAAAAAAAAAATCAGTACAGAATCATGTATGCCAAGAAAAGACCTGGAAATTCAGATTTAAAAGGGGCAAGTCACATTACATATAAAAGGTTGTTTCAACAGAGACTTTGGACACAGAAACAAACTGAGGGACTTGGAGGGAGGGGGGTGGAGGGAGGGGAGAGCCTGGTGGTGGGTACTGGGGACACCTAAAGCGTGGAGCAGTGGGTGTGGGGAATGGGGAATGAATCTTCAAACACTGGAAAAAAAAGTTTTAGTAACAATAAAAAAAAAAAAAAGGTTGTTTCACTTATTTAGTTTTTCATAGGGCATACATTTATTTTATTAGTCATTTTAATTATATAGAAATAATAGTCTTTGATTATGGGGTGTTAGAACATTATAATGCTCAGCTTCATGTACCTCCATGGATATACTTTTCTTGGCCATATACTACATATTTCATAGGCTTTCTAAACTTTTCATTTATTGCTAAGGTATATGTGGGTGTGGGTGTATCTGCATGTGCATGCCTTATCATCAAGTGCTGGTATTTTATACTAAATTATTATTAATTTAATTTTACTGAATCCCAAACCAATAATATTTAAAGCACGGATGTGACTTGATCACACAATTCTGAACAAGATAGCTTTAGTGATGGTGGCCCTGGGTGCCTCAGTTGGTTAAGCATCCAACTCTTGACCTCAGCTAAGGTCATGATCTCAGGGTTGTGAAATAGAGCCCTGTCTTGGGCTCCATGCTCAGTGGGAAGTCCACTTGAGATTCTCTCTATCCCTCTCCTTCTGCCCCCCATTCCTCTGTGTTCTCAATCTCTTTCTAAAATAATAAATAAATCTAAAAAAAAAAAAGATAGCTTAGTCATATAGTCTACAAATGCACAGAAATGCTGGGCATATCTACTTAATCCATTCTCTAAGGCCAACTATAAAAAATCTGGATGTCAGTATTAAAGCCTATTCAGAATCACTAAAATACAGAAATTTTAAAAAGCAAAAACAAGAGTAAAAAAATTCTCCAGAATCAAGTAGTCTGTAGGAAGTTAGTAAGTCATTAAATGTAATATGTAGGCATGTTATAACCAAATTAATCAAACACAGCTTTAATACACAGATTTATGGGTTACCAAGTATCCTTTGATTATTCACTTCCTTTACGCCAACTATTTTCTAAGATTGCTATGACTTCCTAATTAAAAGGATAACCCTGTAACTGTGAAACTTACATTCTCTATTATTTTCTCTATTTACTATGAAGCCTAACTCCCTTCTATAGTATTCTAAATTTTGTTTGAGAATGATAGTCATTTTTACTGTGGAAATTCCAAAAATGTAGTAAACTTCAAGATCACTTGTCCAAACAGATCAAATTACCATTTGAAAGAAGATAATCTTAGTGTACAGCCACAAAGGCATCAAGCAAAAATTAAAATAAATTGGAAATAAAAGTAAAATATGGTTATTAAATCATACCAAAAGTAGCATCTATTGGTTACTTCAGCAAAATAGATATTTAATTTCCCTACATTTACTTGATTCCATTTTTCTATATTTATATGCCTGTGCAGGATCAAACTTGAGAATTTTTAATCAAGTTGTTCATCAATAGCAGTTGAAAATTTCAGATAAATGGAAGTGCTATGCTGTACGATATGGGAGCCATTACATATATGGCTATTAGGTGCTTGGGATAGACTTAGTCTAATTTGAGATGTCCTATAAGTAACAGTACACACTGGATTCCATAACTTATTAAGAAAAAAGAGAAAAATGTCTCAATCATTTTATGTTGTATACATGGTAAAAGAATACAGCTTTGGCATATTGGTTTGAATAAGTATATATTAAAATTAATATCTATTTGCTTTTACTGCTTAAATGTGGCTACTGTTAGAAAATTAAAAATTATATATGTGGTTCATATCTGTGTCTTGCATTTTATTTCCCCTGGACTAGGATAATCTAGAGACTCACGAGAAAAGGGTGGATTTTAATAAAATCACTCTCAGTGTTTACTGATTTACAATGGTACCTAGAATGCATGAGCTGTTATGAGTAGCTCAAATGCAAAGGGACACTTTCTATATCAGGGATATATAAATTATTTTATTGCTTGTTCGTTATTTTCAAATAATAAAATGATGTTTTTTTAAGATTTATTTGAGAGAGTGAGCATGAGCATGCACTACAGAGGGGAGGAGGGTACTTGAAGAGAGGGAAGGAGAGGAGCAGAGGGGAAGAGAGAGTCCCAGGCTGACTTTGCGCTGAGCAAGGAGTCAGATGGATTCACCACCAGAGACCATGACCTGAACCGAAAACATAAGTCGGATGCTCAACCAAATATGCCACAAATAAGACTTGTTAATGATTTAATTTAGGTTAATTTAATTTTAAACTACTGTATAATTCTCAAGGTGTGATATATAAACTAGTCTTGTTTGTGAGTCAGCAGAAAAATCAAATCACCAAAAATATGTAGGCTTTAAGAAAGTGTATTTTATCCACAGAAACATTAACATTTTATGTCTCTTTCTTTTCTGTAATGCTTCTAAATAACATCTTACTTCTCTTTCTGTTCTGTAATGTTTCTAAATACTCGTGGTTATAGCCACAAGTGCTTTTTTCTGCATTTTCATGTTTTTCATATTTAATGAAATTTAAAGAAAATTATCTTTGGGACATTCTTTCTGTCACAGGAAATATAATGAAAGTTGCTTCTAGAGCACTGCATACTCACAACCATGGTATATTTTATATGGGGCATTTTACATAAAAAGTTCAAAGTGTGAATAGTTTGATCACTTAAGAATAATGCTGAGTTTTAGAAGACTGTGTTTTTAAAATTTGCATAAACATTTCTGTAATTTTAAAGATGAGAAATATTTTTATATATACAGGCATCCCTGCAATTTTGACCAAACATGTTTATTTTGAAGGGACCCTTAAAATGTAATTTTAAAATGTTCATATAAAGGTAAAAACTGGGAGAAGGGAGGTTTGTAGCAGGTGTATGGACTTGAATAAAACTGACTACTTAGAAATAAGAAAATTCACTCAGAGGAAAGTATTATATTTGTTTTCATGGCAGTGGGGTGGGGCACATCATTTGGGCCGGTAAGTTACTCTGCTGCATGGGAGGGCAGGGAGGGAGTCTTCAGTTAAACTCCAAAACTAGGTTTTAGAAACAAGAGCCATAGATGATACCTAGAATGATTCTTGTTTTGTTTTACAGATGTATTAGTTGCAGGACCTTTGTTAGGTTTGAAGATGGGTGGCGTAAATAGTCAAAGGAGAAGTAAGGGGAGTGAGAGAAAGAGGAGCTCAGAGATATGAGCAGCAGGCAGTGGAGGGGTCTCTGAAGAAGAGACACTTTGTGGGGGTTACAGGGAGTATGAAGAGGACTGTAGGAGAGACATTAAGTTTAAGATAAGAGCTCATCCTCACCTGCTTGTTCTCAGAGCATTAAATTTCCAAATAAATCATGAAAATGAAACATTAATAAAAGCAAATTAAAGTAAGAGCAAACACTGCATATATTGAAAGCATATATTTAACTCAGTCTGACACACTAGTATAAAATTCTTTGAAGCTTTTGAAAACAAATCTGACTCCTATTTTTTCCAGTTTAACTATATTAATTTTATTCCTCTTTAACATACAATTCTCTTTCTTTTTTTTAAATTTTTTTTTTTTTAATTTATTTGACAGAGAGAAACACAGCCAGAGAGGGAATACAAGCAAGGGGGAGTGAGAGAGGGAGAAGCAGGCTTCCCGCCGAGCAGGGAGCCCGATGTGGGACTCGATCCCGGGTCTCCGGGATCATGACCTGAGCCGAAGGCAGTCGCTTAACCAACTGAGCCACCCAGGCGCCCCTACAATTCTCTTTCAAGCACACTCTTAAACCCATCCAGTTTGCAAGCAATTCTGTTTATCCTAGCTTAGTTCATTAACTAACCATATGAGCACACACTATAAGAGATAGGAATTTGAAGCCAAGAAGAACTTGGAAAATTCTTTTGGAGCTATTAATTCAGAATCCCAAAGTGGGGACTGGGTAAAATTTGCAGAACCCTAGAAGACCTTTCAGAAATCCAATGAAAATATTAATGTTCTTTACTGAATTTCATTGATAACTAAGAAATACATAAACTAAACAGGTCTGGTGTTATCTATCCTCAACCACCAAAAACTTAATGAAGGTTGAAGATGAAGTAACTGTAAATCTTCCACTGGTAACTGGCTATACATAGGTGGTATAGTAATTTTTAATTATATATTAAAATTTGATATTAAATAACTTAAAAAAGAAGTTAAAAAGTCATTTTGACAAGTTATATGTATTCTGATGACATGCTTGTATCTGACACTCCTAATAGCAGGTAAAAGAGATACATAATGTATAAAAAGCATAAATTTACCATCCTTTGAAAGTAGCATGATAACCCATCAATTGATTAAAATATAATTTCAGCTGCCACAATCCATTCCTAAAGAGACAGTGTCATATTTGAATAGGTTTTTGCATCTGGATAAAAGTAACTGAATGTCTATCTACTGTACTAACTTCCATGAAGACTGACCTTGATCTTATTCTTTTTAATATTCACTAAGCCCATAACACTATGCTTAGGGCACTATAAATGTTCAAATGTTGGTTAAATGATTTAACTGGATCATTTCTTTAGTTAGTCCCACAAGTTGACTGAGAGCTTGTTACAGTGCTGACCAGTCTTTCTCATTCAAACATCACTGAACTGCTTGCAAGGCTGCACTGATGATTCCTGATCTTACCAGTGTGAGAACTAAAAATTAAGTCATCAAATCCATCTTTTAAAAAATTTCTTCTAAAATCCCCACTGCAGCTTTATTTTGAGGTCCAAAAAATATCAAAATAGCTGTCAAATCACCTCAATAACAACTTGTTTTATTTCACCTTTAACTCTGGAAGGCAGCATTTTATCCAGCACAAATGCAAATATTCAAATGTTTACATGTATTATTTTTAAATAACTTTAAAAATATATATTTAATTTAGTTATTTGCCAGAGAGAGAAAGAGGGAGATCAAGCAAGCAAAGGGAGCAGCAGGCAGATGGAGAAGCAGACTTCCCACTGAGCAAGGAGCCTGATGCAGAATTTAATCTCAGGACCCTGGGATCATGACCTGAGCAGATGCTTAACCTACTGAGTTAGGCATCCCAGTAACTTTTAATATTTGACAGCACTGGCCTAAAACTAAGTAAAAACATTAAGTTTCTTTTTTAAAAAGTATAACAGCAGGTTTAAGATTTTTAGTTCTTTCATATCAACAATTTGAACTCTTTCCTTGAAGAATGAATATATCATAACTAGATGATATATGAAAATAGAACTCTTGACCTACAAATTCTGCTGTAACCAGCCCAGGAAACAGACCACAACCTCTGTGGTAATTGGCCAAAAAAATCCAGATATGGTCAATAACTGCCAGCTTCCCGAATTTTTGCCTGTGCTTCCAACTCAGGACCAATTAGAGAAAGCTGCATAAACAAGCTTTCCAGATTAAATATATAAGATAGTATGACACTAGTTTGCCCTTCTCCAATTTCCATGTCAATAGCCTCCTATCAGGGCATACCTAAAGCCTACCTTCCCCACCCCCACTGCCCCCCAAGCTTTGAAAAAACACCCTTTGTTGTCTTTGGGGTCATTTTCATTTATTTTTATACCCCTAAACCTGTTTTCTTTTTTTTTTTCAATGAAAATTAAGTCTGGGAAGACTGAAAATTAAGATCAGTGACAGGCTATTATTTTTATAAGGTTTAGACTAACAAAGAGGTTTTTTTTTCCTCCCTTACTTTACTGTTTTAATGCTTCCCAAAATTACACTATTTTTTTTTATTAAAGTATAATTGACATACAACATTAGATTAGTTTCAGGTATACAACATAATGATTGGGCATTTGTATACATTGTAAAATGATCACAACAGGCTAGTTACCATCTGTAACCACACAAACTTACAGTTTTCTTTTTCTTGTGATGAGAACTTTTAAGATTTCCTTAAAGCAATTTTCAAACAGTGATATAATATTACTGCCTACAGTCATCATACTGTAAATGAGATCCCCATTACTTATTTATAACTGGAAATTTATACCTTTAGATCCCCTTCACCAATGGTGTCCATCCTCTCTCTGGCAACCACCAATCAATTCTCTGTATCACTGAGTTTTATTTGTATCTTTCTGTGTGTGTTTGTGAGTTTTAGATTCCACACATAACCAAAACCACATGGTGTCTTTTTCTGACTTACAGACTACAACTCAGCCATAAAAAAATTAATAAATCTTGATAAACCATTGGCCAAACTAATCCAAAAGAAAAGGGAGAAGACCCAAATTAATAAAATTATGAATGAAAGTGGAAAGATCATGACTTAACACCAAGGAAATAGAAACAATCATCAAATTATTATCAACAATTATATGCCAATAAGTTTAACAAACTAGAAGATATGGATACATTCCTAGAAACCTATAAACTTCCAAACAGAAACAGAAAGACATTGACAATCTGAATAGACCAATAGTAACGAGTAATCAACAATTATATGCCAATAAGTTTAACAAACTAGAAGATATGGATACATTCCTAGAAACCTATAAACTTCCAAACAGAAACAGAAAGACATTGACAATCTGAATAGACCAATAGTAACGAGATTGAAGCAGTGATCAAAAACCTCCCAAAAAATAAGAGCCCAGGACCTGACAGATTCCCTGGGGAATTCTACCAAACATTCAAAGAAGAAATAACACCTATATTACTGAAGCTGTTTCAGAAAATAGAAACAGAAGGAAAACTTCCAGACTCTTTCTATGAAGCCAGCATTACTCTAATCCCCAAACCAAAGACCCCATCAAAAAGGAGAATATCAGACAAATATCTCTGATGAATATGGATGCCAAGATTCTCAACAAGATCCTTGCTAACAGGATCCAATAATACATTAAAAAGATTATTCACCATGACCAGGTGAGATTTATCCCAGGGATGTAACTTACGGTGGTTCAACACTCACAAATCAATCAACGTGATAGAACAAATCAATAAGAGAAGAGAGAAGAACAACATGGTACTCTCAATTGATGCAGAAAAAGCATTTGACAAAAAAGAACATCCGTTCCTGATTAAAACTCTTCAAAGTATAGGGACAGAGGGAACATTCCTCAACCTCATAAAATCTATCTACAAAAAACCCACAGCGAATATCATTCTCAACCAGGAAAAGCGGACAGCCTTCCCTCTGAGATCAGGAACAAGACAAAGATGCCCACTCACCACTACTGTTAAACATAGTGTTAGAAGTCCTAGCAACAGCAATCAGAAAACAGAAAGAAATAAAAGGTATTCAACTTGGCAAAGAAAAAGTCAAACTCTCTCTCTTTGCAGTGACATGATACTCTATGTGGAAAACCCAAAAGACTCTACCCCCAAACTACTAGAACTCATACAACAATTTGGTAATGTGGCAGGATACAAAATCAATGCACAGAAATCAGTTGTGTTCTTATACACTAACAATGAAAATATAGAAAGTGAAATCAGAGAATCGATTCCATTTACTATAGCACCAAAAACCATAAGATACCTAGAAATAAATTGAACCAAAGAAGTTAAGGATCTATACTCCAGGAACTACAGAACACTCATGAAAGATATTGAAGAAGACACAAAAAGATGGAAGAGCATTCCATGCTCATGGATCAGAAGAATAAACATTGTCAAAATGTCTATACTGCCCAGAGCAATCTACACTTTCAATGCCATTCTGATCAAAATTCCACCAACATTCTTCAAAGTGTTGGAACAAACCATCCTAAAATTTATATGGAACCCAAAAAGACCCCGAATTGCTAAGGAATTGCTGAAGAAGAAAAACAAAGCTGGGGCCATCTCGTTACCTGACTTCAGGCTTTATTACAAAGCTGTGATTACCAAGACAGCATGGTACTGGCACAAAAACAGAGAAATAGACCAATGGAACAGAGTAGAGAGTCCAGATATGGACCCACAAAGCTATGGTCAAATCATCTTCGACAAAGCAGGAAAAAATATCCAGTGGAAAAAAGACAGTCTCTTCAATAAATGGTGCTGGGAAAACTGGACAGCTACATATAGAAGAATGAAACTGGACCATTGTCTTACACCACACACAAAGGCAAACTCAAAATGGATGAAAGACCTCAATGTGAGGTAGGAATCCATCAAAATCCTGGAAAAGAACATAGGCAGTAACTCTTTGACATCGGCCACAGCAACTTCTTTCAAGACACATCTCCAAAAGCAAAGGAGACAAAAGCGAAAATGAACTTTAGGACTTCATCAAAATAAAAAGCTTCTGAACAGCAAAGGAAACAGTCAACAAAACAAAGAGGCAACCCACGAAATGGGAGAGGATACTACAGACAAAGGGCTGATATCCAAGATCTATAAAGAACTACTCAAACTCAACATCCAAAAAGAAGATGACACATCAAAAAATGGGCTGGAAACATGAAGAGGCACTTCTCCATAGAAGATATACAAATGGCTAACAGACACATGAAAAAAATGTTCATTGTTACTACCTATCAGGGAAATTAAAATCAAAACCACACTGAGATACCACCTTACACCAGTCAGGATGTCCCAAATCAACAAGTCAGGAAACAAGTGTTGGAGAGGCTGCGGAGAAAGGGGAACCCTCTTACATTGTTGGTGGAACTGCAAGTTGGTGCAGCTGCTTTGGAAAACAGCGTGGAGATTCCTTAAAAAATTAAAAATAGAACTAGCATATGAGCCTGCAATTGCACTACTGAGCATTTACCCCAAAGATACACATGTAGTAAAAAGAAGGGCCATATGTACCCCAATGTTAATTGCAGCAATGGCCACAATCACCAAACTGTGGAAAGAGCCAAGGTGCCCATCAACAGATGAATGGATAAAGAAGATGTGGTACATATATACAATGGAATACTATGCCTCCATCAGAAAGGATGAATATCCAACTTTTGTAGCAACATGAACTGGATTGGAAGAGATTATGCTGAGTGAAATAAGCCAAGTAGAAAAAGTCAAGTATCACATGGTTTCACTTACTTGTAGTGCATAAGGGGTAACCTGGAGGACAGTGGGAGAAGGAAAGGAAATTGGAAGTAGGGTAATTCAGGGAGAGAAACAAAACATGAGAGACTTTGGACACAGAAACAAACTGAGGACTTGGAGGGAGGGGTGGGGGAATGGGAGAGCCTGGTGGTGGGTACTGAGGGCACCTATTGCATGGAGCACTGGGTGTGAGGCATGGGCAATGAATCTTGGAACACTGAAAAAATAAAATATAGTCAAATAAAATAGTCAAATAAAAAATATAGTCAAATAAAATAAAGTCAAAAAAATTAATAAATCTTGCCATTTGCAACAACATGAATGGAGCTTGGGAGTACTATGGTGAAATAAGTAAGACTAATTCTATTTAAGTTATTATGTATTGATATAATATGATCAATATTGTTTAATTAATTGATTTTGTATGCACAGAAGTTCAGTACTGTTATGAAACAAAATGTTATTGGTATTCCAGGTGTTCTAATCAATAGGTCAAGAGCAAAAAGCACAATTTTCTCCAATCAATCCTGATTCATCAAAGGTATATAATAAAACTTCTGCAAAATCTTTCATAAATCATACAGTAGAAAAAAGACACTGGATCAAAATCTGAGTAAATTATTTCCCTAAAACCAGTGGCTTTAAGAAGTATCGAGTACATATGTTCCATATTTGATCTCATTTTACAGAGACACAAGTGAAAGAAATTGCAGACAGTGGAAATGCTAGGTTTATTTCTATTTAAAATCATTCATGAAATTAAATTCCATGTGACTGGGATTTTGCTTTTTAACGCAGTATGAACAGAACTACCTGGAGAGAAACTCAGTTCAATTAAGGAACATTTCCTTAATTTTCTGTCTTACATTCCTCCTTCCTTAGTACTAGCACTGAACATGAGTAAAATGACTCCCAGTTTGTAGCTGAAGATTAAACCACAAAGTTCAATGAAAATCTGCAGTAATGAAAAACGTAGTTATTTAGAAATCATGGCAGATGTACTTGATAAAATGAATGGGAAACAAACATCTAAAACTACCTAAAATGGAATTCTCAAATTTTAACAGGCATATAAACCATCCCAGGGATCTTGTTAAAATGCAGATTCTGAATTGGGAGGTCTTTGACAGAGCCAGAGAATCTGTATTCCCAGGTGATACAAATGCCACAGATAGTATTTTGAGTATTACAGACCTAGAGACATTCATTTTGAGAGTGGGGAACAGTATGTGTTATATATGATTTAGAATGACAAACTGAAAATCCTACTCTCAGTCTCCTTCTCCACATTTGTAGAAATTTCTTCTCATTACTTACAGGATTGATTTTAAAAGTTAGAGGAAAATAGTTATTTTAAAGTGACTGAATCAGTACCTGATACACATTAAGTACCTAATGAATCTTGGCTTTTATCACAGTCACACTTTGAATCTTAATATCTAACAATAATTTCAAGTTTACTATGTGTTAGACAATGTTCTACATTTTACATGTCTTAATTCAAAGTATGAACTATTCCTATTCTCCATTTTATGGGTAAGATAATTAATTACTGAGAGGTTACATAACTTGCCCAAAGCCCACAGGCAGGGCCTGGGGAAAAAAAGACTCAAATTTAGAGGCAAAATTCCTGAGCTAATATTCAAGAACAGATCATCAACTCATACTCACATGAATCAGGGATCTTAACAGAATCAAGCTTTAATAAACAATGTTAAGGACACAGGCAATTGTCAAAAGTTGATCACAAGTTTCTTCTCATGTTGGATAAGCCTCTCTGGCCCATATACATGAAGTATCTTTTTCGTTTTGTTATTTGTTTTGTTTGTTTGTTTTTTGCAATTGAAAGAGAGAGAGAGCAAGAGTGAGGGAGCGCATGGGCTGGTGGGGGGAGGGGCAGAGGGAGAGGGAGAGAGGGAATCTCAAACAGGCTCCATTCCCAGAACAGAGCCCAACACTAAGACCATGATCTGAGCCTAAATCAATAGTCAGACATGGGGGCATCTGGGTGGCTCAGTTCGGTGAGCAACTGCCTTTGGCTCAGGTCATGATCCTGGAAACCCGGGATTGAGCCCCGCATTGGGCTCCCTGCTCAGCTGGAAGCCTGCTTCTCCCTCTCTTACTCCCCCCTGCTTATGTTCCCTCTCTTGCTGTGTTTCTCTCTGTCAAATAGATAAAATCTTAAAAAATAAAAAAAGAGTCAGACACGCAGCTGACTGAGCCATCCAGATCCCCCAATATATGAAGTTTCTAAGTGACATTTACAGAATCATCTCATAGAAGGCTAGCATGCAAAACATCTCTATTTCATACCCCAGGGAGTTGTCTCACCTATGTGATGTTCTCTAGGGAGTCATGCTAGTAGATCCTGAGCAATCCTGAGTAGATCCAGGAACCTCCTATTAAGAGCACTTAAAAGATAAAAGTCTTTTCTTCCTGGACAAATATTATTAGTTGCTTTACCCAAAGATCAAGTTAACAGATTAGTCCAGCAGCTACATATAGAGGAATGAAACTCGACCACTCTCTTACACCACACACAAAGATAAACTCAAAATGGATGAAAGACCTCTGTTGGGGACGGTGCGTGATCCGCCCCTCCCGCCATGCTGCAAGCCACCAAAAACTTTGGTGGAGGTACCCGTGAATGTGGATAAAAGCCCCCCAGGCTTTCCCCGCCAAGAATCTGGAAAGCCACATACCTTGTGGGCCGGGACAATATGTCCTTTGTGTCCCTGGGATGTGTGCTTGGGCAAGTGCTCATCCAAGGCACATTGTTCCATTTAATCCTCCTCCTGGTAATCATATGTCCTCTGTATCTATTATCTGTATTCCTTGCTCCCTGTGCCTCAATGGATTTAAGTAATCACTCTACACCCTGCAGTAACAATACTGACCCTATCTCTAGGGCAAAATGCAAAAGCAGTTAAAGATCTATTTGACACAGACCTGGATGATCAGCAGGCTGTGCTGATCTGGCACAATTGTTTTCACTGTTTAATGGAAAACTACAGCCTTTAGTTTGATCTCATAAGCTTACCTTAGTTATATAAAAATCACTTAACTTAGAAAAGCCCACACACGTCAGACTTGGTGCATAGCTCTTTGGCCCAAGTTGATAAACCTGCACATTGGAATCGTGAAGGGTGATGGGAAAGAATGCTAGGAGGGGTGACACAAAGGTGGTGTGAGTCTATTCACAAACTCCCCTTTTTTCCTGACCTTCACTTATACTATGTGTTTATGACACTTTCCTTTATAGTGGAAATCAGTAGTTGATAATTATAACCTGCATAGATACACTTTGATTGAGACTATTATCAATACCAATATACTTAATAGTTTAAATGTAGTTACTTAAAGCTTTCACGACCACCCATTCACCTTTTGTCTGTGTGACCACTCTGCCTTGCACGGCCAGAGGAGAAAACATTCCATTGAGATAAGATAGACAGAATCAACTTTTGCCTAGAGCTAGACTGATGTGACTGCCAATGGACCAAGGTCTGTTTCCACCCACAATCAGGGAGATGCTCTGTCCTAAGTTTATGGCACCTGAAGGGCGCCGATGTCTTGGGGGAATTTATGATTGGAAACCTAAAAGAAGTCTGTGTAAACTCTTACAAATCTCTCTTATCATACACCCTTCTCTTGAGAAGATCTGTAACTAAAAAGCTTTAAATAAAGAACCCTGAAGACACAGTTTTCAGGAGGAAAGGAGAGGAGAGAAAGAGGAAAAAGGAGGAAAAGGAGATCCCCACACCACTCTTCACGTCCCTCCAGGCTCCTCATGTCGCCGACTCCGTCGCCACCTTCAGGGAATCCTGACAGATTGTTGCCGGGGCCCGCTCCTGGTAGACCTCAACATGAGGCAGGAATCTTATCAAAATCCTAGGGGAGAACATAGGCAGTAACCTTTTTGACATCAGCCACAGCAACTTCTTTCAAGACAGGTCTCCAAAGGCAAAGAAAACAAAAGCAAAAACAAACTTTTGGGACTTAATCAAAATAAAAAGCTTTTGCACTGCAAAGGAAACAATCAGCAAAACAAAGAGGCAACACATGGAATGGGAGAGGATATTTGCAAATGACACTACAGACAAAGGGCTGAAATCCAAGATCTATAAAGAACTCCTCAAACTCAACACCACCCAAAAAGATGATCACATCAAAAAATGGGCAGAAGACATGAACAGACAATTATCCGTAGAAGACATACAAATTGATAACAGACACATTAAAAAATGTTTGTCATCATTAGCCACCAGGGAAATTCAAATCGAAACCACATTGAGACACCACCTTACATCAGTTAGAATGGCCAAAATTAACTGGTCAGGAAACAAGGGTTAGAGATGATGTGGAGAAAGGGGAACCCTCTTACACAAATTGATGGGAATCCAAGTTGGTGCAGTCACTTTGGAAAACAGTGTGGAGATTCCTTAAAAAATTAAAAATAGAGCTACCATATGACCCTGCAATTGCACTACTGGGCATTTACCCCAAAGATACAGATGTATTGAAAAGAAGGGCCATATGTGTACCCCAATGTTCATAGCAGCAATGGCCACAATTGCCCAACTGTGGAAAGAGCCGAGATGCCCTTCAATAGACAAATGGATAAAGAAAGGATGAATACCCAACTTTTGTAGCAAGATGGATGGGGCTGGAGAAGATTATGCTGATTGAAATACGCCAAGCAAAGAAAGTCAAATATCATGGTTTCACTTACTTGTGGAGCATAAGGAGTAACATAGAGGACATTAGGAGAAGGAAAGGAAATGTGAATTGGGGTATATCAGGGAAACATGAGAGATGTTGGACTCTGAGAAACAAACTGAGGGTTTTGGAAGTGAGGACAGTGGGGGATGGGTGAGCCTAGTGGTGGGTATTGAGGGCACATACTGCATGGAGTCCTGGGTGTGGTACATAAACAATAAATCTTGGAACACTGAAAAAATTAAAATAAATTATTATTAAAAAAAAAAAAAACAGATTAGTCCAGGTGACCTATATATTACCCACAAACTCACTTCCTCCAACTCTACTCCCCAACCAAGAGAAAGATGAATGAATCAGAGAACAGATGATTTAACTTATTTCAACCCTTTAAAAGTAGGCAACAGAGCAACTGAAGAGTAGAGAGCATATCTGGTATACTTAGACAAACTAATAAATAGTGATGATATTATGATTAGAAAATGCAGCAGCTGTACTGGGGATGATTTATTTATCTCAGGGCTCTCACTGACAAAAAGGTCAAAAATTAAGTGGATGGACAGAACCAAAGAGGTGATCATCAGAGTGCAGAGAAGAGCATATGGTCCACAGTCAGTGGGAATGGGGATGCATGTACCAAATGGCAAAATACAGTAGTTCAAAAGGGCAAAATAACAGTAAACAGCCAAAAAGGTCTCAGGAGAAAAGAGATGAGTCAGAGGAGAGCAATAAGGTCTAGACATACAACATCACTAAAACTGCAGCAGCGATTTGAGTCAGGCTCAGACCATCTCATGCACCTTGTCTGGGTCTTGTAGGTGGAATGAGCTAATTGGCAGTAGCTGTCTAGAAGCAAGATATCCAACCTGATGAAAGCAGCAGTTCCAGGCAGCAGATCAGACCCATCAGATCTGAGAAGCATAAATCATAGCCATTCCTGAGACTAATTAAAATTATATAACTTTTCAAAGGAAAAAATTATAATAACCAATTACATCATGATAGAAACATATAATTCCATTTTATCAATCAACTGCCTCATTTATACATTTGAATTTTACCTAAAATTTCAGTTCAAATAGTAAATTCTGTTTTATTTCCACTTCATTTTACCCAAAATGCACTTACTAATGCTCATTTGTTGGTGGAGAAATATGTGTTCACCTAGAATATAACCCTTGAGTTGAAGAACACAGAATGACAGAAAATTGCTTGGATACACGGTAATTAATTTAAACTTAACTCTTTTGGGTATATCAGCACATTTTAAATGATAATCTGCAATCCCAAATATATGCAACATTTCTGTGTGTCTTGTTTGTTCTGATATGATGAGAAATGAACAAGATGGATTTTATTTGAAAGGCTAAGTGTGTCTGGGGATTTGTCAGGAAAACAGTGTGGAGGAGATATGTTTCATTGAGACTGAAGAAGAGTAAAATTACCATTTCCAAGAATTGCACAAATACATTTTAAATTTGTAGATTAATAAATATGTTTAACAAAATAGTGACAAAGTTTTCTTTCAAAAGAACTCATATAAAATCCAGTAGCAAATCTCATAATAAAATCTGTTGCCTCCATCAAGTTAACTGTCATTTCTAACGCCACTGGGTGACAGATGGAAAAACATGCACATTTGCTGGTAATTTAGGACACTGGGCTGCTTTCTAGGTTCACATTTTGTGAGAAATTATACCTACCAGCTCTCCTGAATTGTGTTTTTGTTTGATTGTTTTCTAAGACCATCACTCGCAAATACTCAGGGTCTTGACTTTTGTGAATGAGATCAGTTACTTGCCTCCAACTGAATCTTTCTCGCAGACCATTCATTTCTTTCCCTATGATTTTGTGTAACTCATTTTTCTGAATGTCAGTTTCCTATGATCTGGAGGAGTCCACTATTTCTTCTGAAAAACTCACAAATGTGTGAAGCACAAAAGGGCAACTAACTGCAAAAAACATTATTTTAAAAGGTAAAAGTATAAATATTAAACTATTATAATTATTAAAACACTAGTCCATGATTTTTTTATGTTATCTAGGTATTTTTACCAATTTCATTCTTCATTACCTTCACTAGCTGTCTACGCCACTAAGCTGAGAGAACATAATCAGTATTTTAGAGCTACTATAGATGTGTGCCACCTGGACTTCTAGTGACATACAAACATCAGGAGACAAAAGTGAGAGAGTCTGTAAGTTCTTCCTGTCTGATCTCTTTTTATTTGTCATTGCTTATGGATTTAATTTTAGTGTCTATGCATGCCAGCACCGGCTTTCCTGCTTCTTTTACTAGTGGGTCTAATATATTCTAATACACTGCAAATTTTTATATATCCCCAGAAAGCTTATGCCATGCTATATTTTTTTTATTTGTTTGTTTTTGATGCTGCTGTTACTGTTTTACTTCTCTCTTAAGGTTTAGGAATTTAAAAAAGAAGCCTGTGGGAGACCAAAAGCAAAAACACCCTTCCTTGGGAGATGTGAACAGACAGCATGATGACTGATGCAGGGATATTCCCAGACCTCGCTGGCCCTATATGCATTACTGGTCCATGAAGAGAGGGAAGTGCCAGCATTTTCACTAAGTAAACAATCTTCTTTCTGTTGAGCTGCTAACATCTACATAAACTATATCCAGTGTCTGAACCAGGTACCATAATCAATGGAGAAGGGGAAAAGACATGCATTATTTATTTAGGGAAGTACAATGTACCAAGAAAATACCACACAGATGGTGTCTAATTGTCCAGAAAAGAATGTCCACTTATGATACCTGATATATGCTAGAGGAAGAAGCAAGAAAGTTCAGCGGAGCTGTGGGGGGGTGGGGGGCAGTGCCTCCAAATCCTTTTCCACAGAGAATCTGCAGAGATACTTGTTAAAAATGAAGGCCCCAAATTCTCTCCTCTTCCTCTAAATGAGGAATTTAGGAAGAAGACCCAGGACTTTATATTAAAACTGCATCTAATGCAGCCGCTCTATATCCAGGCATTTGGAGATGAATGCCAAACCAAATGGCCCCAACTCTTTATATTAGCAATGAAGATGTTGAAGCTCAGGGATTAACTGAGCTGCTCAGATCATCCACACACACATAACTAAAAGAAACCTACTCTCCTAGCCCTGATTCTTCCCTCTCTATGGACTATTTCCATATGATCAAAATGCTTATGGAGATAATATTTTTACCAACATACATTGATCTGTCCTTGGAAAAATCAAGACATTGAGTAGGTTTAACTCAGGCTTCATTGCTGTGCTGATCCCAACACTTCACCCTTAATCAAGAAACACTTTTCTGTTATCTCTGCTCTTTACAAGTAAACAAAAAAATAAATCTTCCCTTCATAAAGGATCCAGGACACAGACACTTCTACAGATATCTGTCTGTAATAGTTTGGAGAGGCTGACTAACCCTCCTCCAAAATGACAAGTATAAAACTGCTCTAAATTATTATTAACAACCATTAATGATCATTAACAGCCAAGTGTCAACAACCAACCATTCTGGTTCTAGAAGTCACTCAAAGGAAAACAAGAGATTGAGGAGCATTGACTCACAAAACCCAATACAGCTTTGCACAGTAGTGAAAGTCTGTGGCCTTTTTTGTCGAGTTGCCATCCTCCCAACACAGATGTGAGAATGTTTTTACCAGTGCAGACAAGAATAGGAAAACTAGCAATACTGTTGCCAGAAGGAGTGGCCTTGGTTTTAAGCCACTGGAGACACTGTCAGTAAATTTAGCAACTGAGTGGGGAAACAAATGGGAAAAGTTTCAGATCTGCTAACCTGACCTTTCAATCCAAGATGGGACATTCAGAGGTTCCTGAAATAAATAAGTAAGTAAGTAAATAAATAAATAAATAAATAATAAATAAATAAGAAAGAAAGAAAGCAAGAAAGAAAGAAAGAAAGAAAGAAAGAAAGAAAGAAAGAAAGAAAGAAAGAAAGAAATATATATATTTAGTGTGAATACTTTTTTTTTTTTTAAGATTTTATTTGACAGAGAGAAACACAGCAAGAGAGGGAACACAAGCAGGGGCAGTGAGAGAGGAAGAAGCAGGCTTCCCGCCAAGCAGGGAGCCCAATGTGGGACTCGATCCTGGGACTCTAGGATCATGACCTGAGTGGAAGGCAGTCACTTAACCAACTGAGCCACCCAGGCGCCCCTAGTGTGAATATTCTTAGAAGAGAGAGCCAGAAACAAATGACAAGCTCTCCATACTTTACTAGCTAACTGTGATGTGTATACATGTGGAGAGAGACCACACAGATAATACCACATGCTGTCTGTTTCCTTTGAGTGACTTCTAGAACCAGAATGGTTGGTTGTTGACACTTGGCTGTTAATGATCAAAAAGCTTGCCATATGGCTGAACTTAAAATGTGTTTTTAAACCTACACTGGTTAATTTGCAGACAATGGAAGTCTTACAGGCTCAATTCATTTGCGGAGAAACGTAAGTGGTTACAAACTGTGGAAAGGAAATAGCAGGAAGAGGGCAAATTTCATAGTTAAGTCCCTAAGTATAATAAAATTAAAAAAGAAATACAACAAAAAAACAAAAAAAAGAGAAGAAGGAACAAGAGAGAAGAGAGAGAAGAATGACTCAAGAAAATTCAATTTAGCTAAAATATTGTATCCATAATTTCCATTTCTCAACCAAAAAAAACTGAGACATGAAAAAAAAAAGAAGAGGCATGCGACCTATATTCAAAAACAGCAGTTAATATAAACTGTGACTAGGGAAAAACACTGGATTTAGTATATTAGTGTGTATGTACTTTTTGTCATTTATATATTTCAAATATGTTTAGCTAATAATGGTGTGTGATATATGTATATATCTACATATAATCCTAAAAAGAAGAAATAAAAGCCTAAATCAAAGTGTCTACCTCAAGAGGTCAGAAAATAAGAGCATACAGAATAAAAATTTTAAAAAGACACAGGGTGCCTGGGTGGTTCAGTGGGTTAAGCCTCTGCCTTTGGCTGAGGTCATGATCTCAGGGTCCTGGGATCCAGGCTACATCCATCGGGCTCTCTGCTCAGCAGGGAGCCTGTTTCCCTCTCTCTCCCTGCCTGCCTCTCTGCCTACTTATGATCTCTCTCTGTCAAATAAATTTCTTAAAATAATCTTAAAAAAAATTAAAAAAAATAAAAAGACACAGAAATTAGTTGACAGCTTATTACTTTCCAGTGAGTACACTCAATACACTCATATGTTTTAATTCATTTATTTTGAATTTTTCAACTTCCACTGTCTTTCTGTAAAGTATTATTCATATTTCTCTAAGTTCAGAGTTGAAGAAACAGAGAGATTGAAATAAACATATTGTCACCCAGTTGAAATGACAGATGCTACCACTCTTTTCAAGAGAAGAGGCTGATTTTCACCCTGTAAACATAATGCAAAGAAAGGAATTACAAGGTAATTTATTAACATAAATTATATGCATCTAAAGCTGTGGGGATACAGAGGACAAAGCCACCAACTACACGGGGATACAAAGGAAGTACATTCTGTGAGCACTTAGAGAAGGATGCTCTGATCACCAGAAATAGTTAATTTCAGTGCCATTACCTATTAGTCATTCAACAATCCTTATTCCATGGTTACTGAATAGAGGTGCTACTTAAGTACTGAGAAGAGAGTGGTAGAAGAGATTTATATAACCCCTGATCTTTTTTTTTTTTTTTTTTTTTTACGATTTTATTTATTTGACAGATAGAAACACAGCCAGAGAGGGAACACAAGCAGGGGGAGTGAGAGGGAGAAGCAGGCTTCCCGCCGAGCAGGGAGCCCAATGCGGGACCCGATCCCCGGTCTCTGGGATCATGACCTGAGCCGAAGGCAGTCGCTCAACCAATTGAGCCACCCAGGCGCCCCCATAACCCCTGATCTTGTAGAGCGTGGAGTTTTCATAAATAACAATGATAACTGCTACAAAAGAAAGAAAGGTGTGTAAGATAATACTGGAGTGCAGGGCCCTAACCCAATTAAAGGGGATCAGGAAAATGTCTAAGCAGAAGCAAAACCTGACTCAGTCTTAATGATTAGGAATTAGCTAAGGTAAGGGAACCTCAGGGATTGATCAAGAAGGATATTCCAGACCAAGGGAGGGCAAGTAAAAAGACAAGAAAGTGACAAAAAGCAAAATATAATAAACATCTGAGTGCAACACATATTTTACAAATATAAATATATGATTCACAATATTTTACAGTAATATATGCCAAATGGTGTGACACGTTCTAATCATACGTTCTTAACACCATGCTTTGAAGAAGACATTAGTATTTGTTATGCTGACAAACTCTAATTATCTTTAACATTGTCAGTAAAATAATTTGATGAAGTTTCTTATGTATCAAGAGGAGAAGATAATTGATTCAGTAAAGAGAGAGATGTAATATTAATGGTGACAAATTAAAATTATAATTTGTTTCATTACCAAAATTAAGACATCATTGGCGACTTAATTTTTATTAAGACTTATTTTTATTATTTACTGTAAAACAGCCAGCACTTGGGGGTGCCTGGCGGCTCAGAGAGTTAAGCCTCTGCCTTCAGCTCAGCTCATGATCTCAGGGTCCTGGGATCAAGCCCATTGGGCTCTCTGCTCAGCGGGGAGCCTGCTTCCCCCTCTTTCTCTGCATGCTTCTCTGTCTATGTGTGATCGCTCTCTCTCTCTGTCAAATAAATAAATAAAATCTTTAAAAAGTAAAAAAAATAAAAAAAATAAAACAGCTAGCACTCAGAGCCAGGGCATGTGGATTTTTATTCTTGACTTCATTATTTAACTTGACTTGTCAGTACCTTGATTTTTTTGTTGTTTTTATTTTAATAATGAGCATTTGTTTCACCTACCTCAAAAGCTTATTCTGTGAATAATACAATGTTCTATACCTGCTTCCATTTTCCTAGTTTGGATTTCCATCATTACAAGTCCAGAAAACTGCAATGGCCTTTCATGTTTTTAAATGCTATATCCTTTTAATTCACACCATGGCATTACAACAGCCCTCTAAGCATATTTTTTATCAACTTATGCCACATTTCTAAACCCTACAATGAATTACCATTGCCTGTAGAGTTGTGCTTACACAATTCTGTCTATATTTAAGTCAGTTTCTTCATGTCCAACAATTGTGCACACATAACAGGAGAAGCTGTGGGGATACAGAGCTGCATAGCCAGGGTTCCAGCACACCACTGAGAACATAACATCAACATGATGGCCCTCACAAGGACTTCAATTTCCCTTATTTGTTCTCATCATCTATATAAACTCTACCCATTCTTCAATATCCACCTCCAGCCAGCATTTTGCCAACCCTCATGACAATTTTTTGAAACTACTGCAATCCACATTAATCTGTACTTTCTCTAAAGGCCAAGGATAGTGATTACCTAATACACTTGATTAAGTTAATTTAAATAATGAGTTCTAGTAATTTCTTATGCTGCACCCCCAGTAAATTTTAAGATCCTTAAGGGCAATAATGTCATGTTTACTTCTAAATCATTTCCAACTTCAAGTGCTGACCATATATAAAATCAATAAATTTTGAGATAATTATTTTAGGCAAAATTGTTTTATGTTACAGTAACTTAGGAGACATGATACAATGGCCTTCCTTCCAGAAGAGGTCACACTATTTCTGTAAGCCAACAGAAACAGAGGTGATTAACTAACAGATTCAAGGTCCTTTCTTTCAATGCCTAAAAGTAATGCCCTAATCCCCTATGCTGTTGGTATTCAAAGTCAACTAAAATAATTTCAAGGGTTTTTGAATTAAAAAAAAAAATGTAATCTTTGATCAAGAGCAGCAAAAGATGAAGGTTACCTACTCTCTTAAGTAGACCAGTCACAAACACGGAAGATAGTAAAGTTTCCACACATTTTGTTGTTTCATGACAAACTTGAGTTTTTCAAATCAGCATCAACAAAAATAAAAATATACTTTTTTTTCTTCTTCACGGACAGCAGTTATGCTACAACACTGTCTGTGACAGAACGTTCCTTACTCAGACTCTTCCTTGACATAGAAAAAGAAAGATTACTGTTTTTGCTATGCTTTGATTTCAGGAGTTTAATTAAATAATCTAAACTGACCTTTAGAATATTTTAAATGTTGCTATCAAAAAGAAAGTGAATGTGCAATTCTATCAGTAATTTATATATCAGTAGTTACTAAGCTTTGGTAACAATCAGGCAAATTAAAAGAAACATTTCAGTATGCATATATCAAAACTAACTTAACCATGTTTATTGCTAACATTCTATAATATAAGCACTGATAGTTAGTTTTACCTGTCTTATCTATCTTTCCAAAGAACTTGGTAGGTAAGCGTTATCACTCCTATTTTAGATTACTGAAATTCATATTTGATACTTACCCCAATCATGATATTAGAAAGAAACCAGAATCAAACAAGGTTATCTGCCCCAGGAATATTCTTTTCCTTTTATTAGTCAACAACACAGAAATAATTACTGTTTTTTATGAAATATTATTTTAATATAACCATTATAAAGTGATAATTTCCAATACCACCCTAATGTTTTTTTTTTTTAAAGATTTTATTTATTTGACAGAGAGAAACACAGCCAGAGAGGGAACACAAGCAGGGGGAGTGAGAGAGGGAGAAGCAGGCTTCCTGCCGAGCAGGGAGCCCGATGTGGGACTCGATCCCGGGGCTCCAGGATCATGACCTGAGCCGAAGGCAGTTGCTTAACCAACTGAGCCACCCAGGCGCCCCAATACCACCCTAATCTTAACAACTCCCTACTTCTTAAAATTATTGAGTCTGGAAACTGGTGAATCTTTGAAACTAGTAAAAGCTTAGAAAGCACTTCTTCTCTGATAGTCTTGACTTTCCTTAAAATCTTTTAAAACGGAATTCACAACCTTTGTACAGCTGATTCCTCCAACTTTATCAATTATAGATAAAGTCCAAATCACTAAATCCAATGCGTATCCGTACTTGCATGTTCCACAAAATCATCTAGGACTCAATCATATCCTTGCTTCTTGTGAAAATCAGTAGCTATGCTGATGTTAAATGAGGAAACTTTAGATTCACCTACACCAAGGTTCACATCAAGACTCACATAATAAGATTAAAACTCTTTGGATACAGTTATTTTATGGGCCTGGGTGCAAAAGTAAATATGTGCAAAACTAGGTAAATCTCTTTTGAAGGAGCATTATGTAGGAAAAAGGTCAAACAGTGAGGAAGTGTAGTAGGTTGAACGGTGACTCCCCCCACCCCAAAAAAGATATGACCTCTAGAACATGTGCACATGACCTTACTTGGAAACAGGGACTTTGCAGACATGATTAAATTAATGATCTCAAGATGAGATCATCTAGGATTAAGGTGGGCCCAAGTGGGAGTTCTAAGAGAAGAGAGACAGACATAGAATAAGAGGCCACGTGAAGATGAAAGCAGAGGATCAGTTATGCTACCATAAGCCAAGGAATTCTTGAAGTCAGCAGAAACAGAAGAGGCAAGGAAAGATTTTCCATTAGTCTCCAGAGGAAACATGACCTTGCCCACAGCCTTTTCTTTTGGATTGATGGCCTCTAAAAATTTGAAAGAATAAATATCTGTTGTTTTATTACCCCAAATTTGTGGCAAGTTGTTAGGGTAGCCCTAGGAAATTAATAGAAGTATCAGATGATTTTAATTATTATGTATAAATTTATTGTTTTTTTAAAGATTTTATTTATTTATTTGACAGAGAGAGATAAAGAGGGGGAAGCAGGCTTCGTGCCAAGCAGAGAGCCCAAAGTGGGGTTTGATCCCAGGACTCTGAGATCATAACCTGAACCGAAGGCAAAAGCTTAACCCTCTGAGCCTCCCAGGCACCCTAAATTTATTGTTTTATATAATTTTTGATTTAATGCATTTTGCAGATAACTTTAAAACATTATAAAACGGTAAACCAACTGTTTAATTGAATGATTAAGATCCTAAAATAACCTTAATATTTGAATTTTCTGGGTGTTTTTCCTAATATATATTCATGAATATAGAGAGAATAAAATTTCATCTTTGGCAACTGGAAAGCTAGGTTATATCAAGAGCTAGGATAATTAAATCTGCAGGTGTAGAAGAAAACTAAGTTTATATATATATAATTACTGTGATAAATGTGTGTCATTATTGCTTTATGTTGAGGGGTGGGGGGCAGCCTCACCTCAGAAGAGATTACATCAATGCAGATCAAATGCTTACTCTTTATGTTTACTCTCCATGGTGCACAATAATTCTTACATTCAATTAGATTACATTCAGATAATCTTAACTGTTTAGTATCAATCAAAAAAGAAAAATAAATAAATAAATAGGTCAATATTATACATGAATATGTGTTCAGTGGTAACACACAGTACTCCTAATGAACAACCATTGCATTTAGAGAATAGTTACCTTCTCACAACTTAAAAGGTTTTCTGGACCTTCAAAACCCATCTTCACTTCCATGTTCATTATAGCATTATTCACAACAGCCAAGATACGGATAAAAACCTAAGTGCCCATCGATGGATAAATGGATACACTGTGATTAGACAGATAGACAGATACGTCATCAGCCTTAAAAGAGAAAGAAATCCTGTGATTTACAATAGCCTGAATGAACCTGGAGGATAGTATGGCCAAGTGAAATAAACCAATCAGAAAAACTGCATAATATCACTTATATGTAGAATCTTAAAAAGTCAAATACTGAGACCCAGGAATTAGAACAGTAGTTACCAGAAGGTGCTATATTCTACAGATCTAATGTACAGAATAATGACTGTAGTTAATAATAGTGTATTGAATACTAGGAATTTACTGAGACAGATTTCAGATATTCTCACCACACACACAAAAAGGATAATGATGTGAGGAGATGATATATTAATTAGCTTAACTGTAGGAATCATTTCACTGTGTATATGTATGTCAAATCATTTTTGTGTATCTTAAGTATATACAATTCTTATTTAAAAATAAAATTAGCCATTTGTATACCTTCTATGGAGAAGTGCCCCTTCATGTTTCCAGCCCATTTTTTGATGTGTCATCTTCTTTTTGGATGTTGAGTTTGAGTAGTTCTTTATAGATCTTGGATATCAGCCCTTTGTCTGTAGTGTGATTTGCAAATATCTTCTCCCATTTCGTGGGTTGCCTCCTTGTTTTGTTGAGGGTTTCCTTTGCTGTACAGAAGCTTTTTATTTTGATGAAGTCCCAAAGTTCATTTTCGCTTTTGTCTCCTTTGCCTTTGGAGATATGTCTTGAAAGAAGTTGCTGTGGCCGATGTCAAAGAGGTTACTGCCTATGTTCTTTTCCAGGATTTTGATGGATTCCTGCCTCACGTTGAGGTCTTTCATCCATTTTGAGTTTGCCTTTGTGTGTGGTGTAAGCGAATGGTCTAGTTTCATTCTTCTATATGTACCTGTCCAATTTTCCCAGCACCATTTATTGAAGAGACTGTCTTTTTTCCACTGGATATTTTTTCCTGCTTTGTCGAAGATGATTTGACCATAGCTTTGTGGGTCCATATCTGGACTCTCTACTCTGTTCCATTGGTCTATTTCTCTGTTTTTGTGCCAGTACCATGCTGTCTTGGTAATCACAGCTTTGTAATAAAGCCTGAAGTCAGGCAACGAGATGGCCCCAGCTTTATTTTTCTTCTTCAGCAATTCCTTAGCAATTCGGGGTCTTTTGGGTTCCATATAAATTTTAGGATGGTTTGTTCCAATGCTTTAAAGAATGTTGGTGGAATTTTGATCGGAATGGCACTGAGAGTATAGATCGCTCTGGGCAGTATAGACATTTTAACAATGTTTATTCTTCTGATCCATGAGCATGGAATGCTCTTCCATCTTTTTGTGTCTTCTTCCATTTCTTTCATGAGTGTTCTGTAGTTCTTGGAGTACAAATCTTTAACTTCTTTGGTTAGGTTTATTCTTAAGTATCTTATGGTTTTTGGTGCTATAGTAAATGGAATCGATTCTCTGATTTCCCTTTCTATATTTTCATTGTTAGAGTATAAGAACACAACTGATTTCTGCGCATTGATTTTGTATCCTGCTACATAACCAAATTGTTGTATGAGTTCTAGTAGTTTGGGGGTAGAGTCCTTTGGGTTTTCCACATATAGTATCATGTCATCTGCAAAGAGAGAGAGAGTTTGACTTTTTCTTTGCCAAGTCGAATGTTCATAGCGGCAATGGCAGCAATGGCTACAATCGCCAAACTGTGGAAAGAGCCAAGGTGCCCTTCAACAGATGAATGGATAAAGAAGATGTGGTACATATTTACAATGGAATATTATGCCTCCATCACAAAGGATGACTATCCAACTTTTGTAGCAACATGAACTGGATTGGAAGCGATTATGCTGAGTGAAATAAGTCAAGTAGAAGAAGTCAAGTATCACATGGTTCCACTTACTTGTGGTGCATAAGGGGTAATATACAGGACAGTAGGAGAAGGAAAGGAAATTGGAAGTAGGGTAATTCAGGGAGAGAAACGAAACATGAGAGTCTTCGGACACAGAAATAAACTGAGGGACTTGGAGGGAGGGGTGGGGGAATGGGAGAGCCTGGTGGTGGGTACTGAGGGCACCTATTTCATGGAGCACTGGGTGTGAGGCATGGGCAATGAATCTTGGAACACTGAAAAAATAAAATGAATTTAAAGTAAAAAAAAATTAAAAGAAACAAAACAACAAAAAAAGCAGAAATACATGAGGCTAAATTCTTGAAATATTTCATGCTCCAGTGCTTATTAGTACTAAGATAGAAAGATTTTTTTTTATTCTGTTTATCTAATTTCATAGAAAAACTTCAATGAAAATATGTTCAAATAAATTATCCTTGACTATCATCTGGAACTTTGCATTCTATCATTTAACCTATAGCCATTGTTCAAAGAAAGTTTTCTAATTTCATCTGAAATAAAATTCAATTGGATTATTTTATCCAAGAGAAAGAACACTCTCTTCCCATCAATCACAGAAGCTCTTATTAGAATATCTAACACTCTCATTCTTTTTGTCTAATGGTAAGCAATATATGAAATGCTAAAAAGAAATCTGTTTTAAAGTAAACCTTGAAGGCATTCTGTTTCTCAAGTGGTCCACATTATTACACTTAAACTGTAAGATGGTTTAGATATAATATATAGTACAACATATTAAAGCTACCTCATAACAGAAAAACAAAAAATATTGTTTTCAATCTTATCTCCACATCTCTCAGAGGATTCAATTCATCAACCCCTCATTATTCAAGCTTGTGTAAGAAACACAACTATTTCTTAGATAATAACCATAAAACACAAATTTTGTTCATGACAAGTGACAATTCTGCTTTATCTCCTCTGATCTCATTTAATCCTCACAACAACCAATAAGCCAGTATTATTATTGCTTCTTCAAAAATGAGGAAATTGAGGCACAAATTTAGTGACTTGCCTAAGGTCACAGTTGACACAGGAAAAACTAGGATTTTAATTTTAATGTAATGACTCCAAGATCTGTGCTTTTAATGATCTCATATTTCTGACTGGGAAAGTAACATGTAATTAAGGAATAACTACCAATTCTTAATAAGTAATATACGAATTTACTAAGTTACTTCTCTACTCATTGACATGTAAAAATCCACAAACATCAAAAGCAAAGAATATATATATATATACACACTCACACACTATTTTTTTAAGATTTTATTTATTTATTTGACAGCAAGAAACACAGTGAGAGAGGGAACACAAGCAGGGGGAGTGGTAGAGAGAGAAGCAGGCTTCCCGCAGAGCAGGAAGCCTGAAGCAGGCCTCAATCCTAGCCACCCAGGCACCCCGCAATGAATATTTCTAAATAAAGCCAAAAAAAACTAGTTTGGCCTCAATGAGGTGAAGGGAACTTACGTAAAAAATATTTAAGGAACTTTTGGACTGGATGACCAATACAAATATTAGACATTATTGCACAAAAAATATGGAGAATTTATATTTTCAAGCTAGCAAAATACTGCATTTGACAACTCTCAGTATAGGCTTTTGAAAGGCTTTTAACCATTCAAACTAAATATCACATTATTTTTGTAATCATTCTTTTTTGTATACATATTGTTTTATTTACAGATTTTTGTTTTTGCAAAAATGGCACACAGATGGTTGATTTTGAAAGTTTTACCTCATGCAGTAAATGTATCTCTGTCCAGATGGACATTAGGGTTCAGTGCCAATATTGTACCTTTACCATATGGTCGAGAAGATTTACAGCAGAAGACACTATGTTTGGCTTTGTACCTCAACACAAATAATGTCTAATTGTCAGCCAGCATTAACTCTATGGTCAGGGAAACAGGAAGCAACAGGCCATTTAAGTAAAATATCAAAAACACAATCTTTAGGATATTTAGCTATATATACTTAGGAAATATTTTTAAATACATAATAAATTTCAAATTGACAAAGTAATTGTCTTTATTAAATTTATGGAGGTATAAATTACTTAGAGAAAAATCATTCTTTTTATGGATATAGTTCTACAAGCTTTGACAAAGTTATACAGTCATGTAATCACCACCACAATGAAGTTGTAGAAGTTTTTCATCATCCAAAATACTTTGCTCACCCATTTATTAATATGACAAAGTACACTGTTTGATTTTCAGATATTAACCTTGCTTTTATGGGATAAATTTCACCAGTCTTGAGTTATGGTATTTTTTGTATAACACAATTTGGATTTAATTTACTGAAATTTTGTTTAGAATTTCTCATGTATGTTCATGAAATATACTGTTACTATAGTTTTTCTTTCAATGTCTTTGCCTGAGCTCAGGATCAGCCTAATGCTGTCCTAAGAGAATAAGCTGGAGAAAGCCCATTTTTTCCATTTGGGGGAATGTTTGTGTAGAAATGGGATTTTTTTTTTTTTAATTTACTAGTGGTCATCAGTGAGGCTGTATTTCCTCAACTTTTCTTTGCGACAAAGTTTCTAGTTATAAACACAAGTTCTTTAATAGACTACTCAGGTTATCTATTTTTCTTAAGTTATCCTTAACTAGAAATTTGATGAAAATTTCTAGAAATTTGTCTATTTCATCAAAGTTGTCAAATTCCTTGTCAGAAAAATTTTCATAACATTCTTTATTATATTTAAAAAATTATAGAATTTATGCCATCTCTCTTGACACTGGTATTTTGAGTTTTCACTTTTTTTAAAAAAAGATTTTATTTATTTCTTTGAGAGAGAGAGTGAGAGAGAGCATGAGAGGGGAGAAAGTCAGAGGGAGAAGCAAACTCCCTGTGGGACTGGAAAGTTGATGTGGGACTCCATCCCAGGACTCCAGGATCCTGACCTGAGCCAAAGGTAGTGGCTTAACCAACTGAGCCACCCAGGCACCCCTTGAGTTTTCACTTTTTAAAAATGCTTTCCATCATCAGTCTGGCTAAAAATTTATCAGTGTTATTCATCTCAAAGAACCAATTATTGGTTTCATTAGTTTTCTATATTTTTTCTATTTAATTTTCTTTGATTTCTGCTCTTTATTATTTTCTTTTTCCTACAAATTTTGTGTTGAATATCATCTTCTTTTCCTATTATCTTAAGATATAAGTTGAGGTCTTTGATTTGAGACTTTTCTTATTTTCTGATACAGGCATTTTGGGAAGGAATTTCTCCCTAAGTATCCTAAGGGGTATCCCCAAATTTTAATATGTTGTGATTTCATTTTTTAATTCAGACTGTAACACTTTGATTTTCCTTCTGACATTTTTTTGACCTAAAGATTATTTAAAAGTATACTATTCATTTTAAATTCATTGAGAATTATTTTATGATCCAGAATATAGTTTATCCTTGAGCACTAGAGAATATGCACTTGGTTGATGTTGGGTGTCATATTTTATAAACATCAACTGGGTAAAACTGCTTGATAGTGGTATTCAAATATTTTCTATTCAGAGTTATATTTTTATCTACTTATTCTATCAATGACTGAGAAGAGATGTGAAGTTTCAAACTGAAATTAATTCTGGATTCCTTTATTTTTTTGCTTGAACTTCCATCAGTTTTTGTTTCACATATTTTAAAGATTTGTTATTATGTGCATAAATATTAGGATCATTATACACTCCTGATGAATTAACTACTTTAGCATTGTGAAATTGTATTCTCTATCCCTAGTAATATTTTTTGTTCTAAAATCTTATTTGTCTGATATTAACACTGTCATCAATAAAAATCTCTTTTGATTAGTAGCAGCAAGGTATATTTTTTCCATTCTTTAACTTTAATCTTTTTATGTCTTTATAATTGCAAAGAATTTCTTATAGGCAGCACTTACTTGGGTCTTTTTATCCAATATATCAACCTCTGCCTTTTAAAAAGAGTTTATAAACCATTTATACTTAATGTGATTATTCACAATTATTCCATTTCAACTCAATACTGAATCTGTATATTTATATTAGAGCTAGTATATATCTGGTAAAAGCATAAAGAGAACATTTCTTTCAAAGATAGGTTTTTTTTTTGTTTTTTTTGTTTTTTTTAACTGATAACAAAAGAGGTTACCAAATTTAGTTGGGAAAAAAAAAGAGGAACATTTTAAATTATCACAACAGAATGGGGAGTAGAAATTCCAGAAGTATTGAGATTGCAGCCCTATGAATAAAGTTGAGACTACCACTAAAAAATTGTCTTTAAAAGAAAATTAAGGGTTAAAAAACAATACCAAATCAAAAGAAAACTGAACTAAAAAATAAGAATTACCACTTATGTGTAACATTTAACTGGAAAGAAAATATTACTCTTAGATAGTTTTCTCTCCTTTTCTATGACTTTCATTCTGTTCATAATGCTCCTGTTGAAAATCTAGTTTTGGTGAAAGTCAAACGCTGTGCAAAAGAAGTTATCTGTTTTACACAACAACTAATCATATACCCACTATTATCCAGGAACTCAGAGGTCTCAAATTCACCGGAGTTCCCACACAGTATAAATAACCACATATTTCTAAAATGTTTTCACACAAAATAACACCCATGCATACATATATATGCATGTATTTTTCCTAAAACTTGTGTAATCGTCACATTTTTCTTCTCCTCTATCGTGTCAATTCTGGCCTATGAAGCAGTTTGCCAGTATGCTAAACTAAGCCATTTCGCTCATCTTTTTAAAAATGTTTGTCATGGCTTTAAACCTTTCCTATTTTCTCCTCTGCTGAGCCATCATTACTAACTGACAATTGTTACAGTTTAGGAATAACTTAGATAACCAACTTCATGGGAATATATAAAATGCATATCTCTGTCCATATGCTTTGCTATGTCATTTGTAAATAAAGTATATGAACATTTTAAAAAAAAATTAAGTTAAAATATAGGGACTTCTTGGGCTCTTGTGTGGTTCAGTTGGTAAGTGTTAGCCTTTGGCTTGGGCCATGTTCCCAGGGTCCTGGGATGCAACCTGGCATCACACTCCCTGCTCAGATGGGGGTTTGCTTCTCACCCTCCCTCTGCCTCTCCTCCCTGCTCATGTTCTCTCTCTCTCTCAGATAAATCAACCTTTTAAAAAATCAAGTATATGGACTTTTAAAATGAACCTTGAAGCTTAAACTTCTTTTTTTTTTTTTTTTTTAAAGATTTTATTTATTTGACAGAGAGAAACACAGCCAGAGAGGGAACACAAGCAGAGGGGAGTGAGAGAGGGAGAAGCAGGCTTCCCGCCGAGCAGGGAGCCCGATGTGGGACTCGATCCCGGGTCTCCAGGATCATGACCTGAGCCGAAGGCAGTCGCTTAACCAACTGAGCCACCCAGGCGCCCCTTGAAGCTTAAACTTCTTAAAGGACACCCAAAATATCTCTATTTATTTCTAGACTATATGAGTTGGGGTTACTGAAAAACTTTCACATAAGGAAGATGTGAAAGAAAGTATTTCTAAAGCCTCCAAATGGATTACGGAAATGCCACCTAGAGATTTTACAAATAATCAAGGGATAATCAATATCTGGAATATCAATAAATTGTTAATAGTCTTGAAACTCTGAGTCCAAATGCTTTCTAAAATGGATAGTTAACTATATTTTTAAATGTCACAGTAAATCTATAACACAAACAGAGGGTAAATTAGAAATATACACAAGTTACTATTTAAAAATAAGAATCCCATGTATGTATAGCATGTTAATTCTTTAATTCCCTTAAAACAGCAGCTGAAAAAAAATTGTATGTGATGTTTTTCTAGAGTTTGAGAAGGACCAACATTTCATTTACAAAGAAATATCACAGTTCCCTGGGCTTGGGATACAGGCTATCTAAAAGACTAGGACCCAATCACAGGATTAAAGATCGCTTTGCCTCCCCTCAAACCTTACCACTAAATCAATAGGGAGCCTGTATTTGCTACTCAATTTTTCTATAACCTGAAACTTCTCTTAAAAATTAAGTAGGTATATTAATTTTATTTAAGAAAAAACACAATTCCCTGTTTTTTAATCCAAAAATTACTGGAAAAGCAGAAGGAGAATCTACAAGAAAGACACAGTCGTGAACATACCTAATATACATATTAATATTAAGGTAACATTTAGAGTGCTATAGGTACCACACATAATAAATACTTCAAATTAATATTAAAACTCTCTCTGGAATATAAGTACGATGATAATTTTTTGAGGTGTAGAGGAGATTTAAGTAATTTACTGGGAAATTTAAGTAACACCCAGGTTCACCCAGCTTATAATTCAAAGTTTGACTGGCTTGAAATTCCAGTTTGGGGAAATATTTTACCAGATTTCAGAAAGATTCTTAGTAGCTAAAGCTTCACTTAAAACAGTTTCAGATCTGTCCCGTTAAAATTGACATAAAGGTTATTCCCAAGTTAACACATGTCCATGCATGTACAAATACATCCTCATGTTTTCTGGCTCCTACAGATAAAGCCCAAGTGTCATCACAGAAGTTGCATACTTTATGGGGCGCCTGGGTGGCCCAGTCAGTTAAGCATCACCTTTGGCTCAGGTCATGATCTCAGGGTCCTGGGATCCAGCCCTGCATTGGGCTCTCTGCTCAGTGGGGATTCTGTTTCTCCCTCTCAATCTCCCTCTGTGCTCTCTCTCAAATTATTAAAATTAAAAAAAAAGATTAACACTTTAATGTATTTCACTGCCCAACAGCTGATAAAAAAAAGGGGGGGGGAGGGAATATCTAAAACCATTTTTCTTCTATTTGAAGGTAAGAAGTTTGGAACTATAAGCTAAAATTAGGTTTGATAATCATCTGGAGATTTGTTTGTTTTTCTGTCTCCAGTGAATAAATATATATGCACATGTATTTTAAATTTTAGAAATAATGAAAATATTGAATGTATTTGTTGTCTGTCCTTTGCTATTTTGCATGAGAAATGCTTTCATCTAGAAGCCAGGTAAAGCACAATTACAGAACTTCACTGGGAATATTTAAATCAAATGATTCAAGCACTAGCTCCTTTCATCAGCCTGCTTTTTATGCAGAATAACTTTACCCAGAGCTCCAGATGAATAAATACTATCAACTATCAAAACACTTATGCTTTGTGCTAAAAAATAATTGCAATACAACACACTTCTTCAAGAGTCACTGCTATCTCTAGATTTAAAAATTGCTGTATTTCCTGAGAGGAAGAAAAAGGAAGCAGGACAGAATACAAACCAAAGATGAATCCCCTGATCCTCAGTTTGGCACAGACAAAGAACTCTTACAGTTGTGTAGGCATATTATATCCATTCATTACCACAAAATAAAATTGGTTCTTTAGAAAAAAAAAAATGAATTGTGCTCAAAGTCTTGACAATCCTATTTAACACAATGAAAAACTATTTATTAAACCAGTCTGAGTCTTCCCAAAACTGAGATGAATAGTATAAAGTCTTAAATATTTCTTTGTGGTACTGAAGAGAAAGAAAGAGGAAATAGGCTGGTCACAGCCAGAATGAGGCCCATTTCTTAGGTCACCTAGAAATAGGTTGAAATGATTACAGAGTAGTAAATATTCCACAAACAAAACAAAACTAGAGTTTAACATGTAAATGTGTAGAGAGATAAAGAACATCTGCCAATGGAGACAAAGTTTAAATCAGCAGAGCATTTGGTCTGATCAAATATTACTTAGAGTATTAATCTAAAATGCTTATAAAACAAAGTTAATTCTAGAATTTTGCAGCCCAGAAAGAAAGAACATATCATTCATATTCTGGGTAATATGAGTTTTCAGGGACCTAATTTAGTTTCTTAAAAGATGCTCAAAAATATGTCCAGTTGTTTCTAGATTATTGTTATAGTTCTGACTAGTTGAGGGTACTAGATAAACTCTGGATAAAAAAAGACACTAAGCATTTTGAAAGATTCCCAGTGTATTGAACAAATACTTCCTAGATATTTCAGGAATGATGAGATTAATCAAAATCATCTCAGGTTTCCAAAATAAAGGGAGTTAGTAAAATCTGAATTACAAAATAGAACCTAGAAAAAAAGAGAGACAAATGTTTAGAATCTATTGGAGCTCTACTTACACTTAACTAAAATAGGATTCAGGAGAGTGAAAAGAAGGCAATGAAGGGTCTATCTGTTGAAATGTTTGAGTCTTACAATGTGAAGTGTTTCAGAGTCCTGCCCAAGAAGAATGTGGTCCACTACCAGGATCTCAAATGTCCTTTTATTCCTTACTTATGCACATATGACACGCCACACACACACACACACACACACACACACACACACACACACACACACACACAATCCTGCTGCTTCAGAATCTCTTTGCTTGGAGTCCAGTTCTGAGCCTAAGGGCCTTGAGCTATTACATTTTCATTTTCCACAAACATTTACTATGATTCTTAAATGTGTCAGGCAAAAAGACTGTGTAAAATTAAATATATTATTTCCTAACATCACAGATTAAGAATTTATCTTTCTCTTACCAAGTCAAGCACTTTTTTTCTGGCTGTTGTGTTCTGATATAAATTTAAATTGGCTAGGCTTACCACAATCAACTGGATTGTTGTTGCTCAAGTCAGATTTCCCAAATAATTAGTCTTCCTAACCAAAAGGGGATGTATGTTTGGAAAATGTATGTCATATTAACTTTTTGTAGAATCCTTCATTTTACAGTCTTTTCTATTGGTCTCTAGAATGTGGACCCTAATTTATTTTCTCTCTCTTTCTTTCTTTCTTTCTTTCTTTCTTTCTTTCTTTCTTTCTTTCTTTCTTTCTCTCTCTTCCTTCCCTCCCTCCCTCCCTCCCTCCCTCCCTCCCTCCTTCCTTCCTTCCTTCCTTTTCCTTCATTCTTTCTTTCTTTTTTTTTCCTAAGATTTTATTTATTTGACAGAGAGGGAACACAAGCAGGGGAATTGAGGGAGGGAGAAGCAGGCTTCCCGCCGAGCAGGGAGCCCGATGTGGGGCTCGATCCCGGATTTCCGGGATCATGATCTGAGCTGAAGGCAGTCGCTTAACCAACTGAGCCACACAGGCACCCCTGGACCCTAATTTTCAAATGGACATTCCGGTTCTTTTCTGGAAGCTCAGTTTCTGCCAATGGCTCTGGGAATAATCACTTCAAAAACACTGTTGTTTTATTTTGCTTTAAGTCTTCTCTTCCATCTGTTTTTGGGCACAGAGTAATCTAAGTGTCTAGGACTATGGGCCACAAATCTTTCTTGGATAAATTCTTATTTATAGGAAATGTAAAATATTGTTTGGTATAGTCACCTCTTCAAGTAAGACAGCATATAACTAAAACTAAACAGTGTGTGTTTCCTCCTCTAACAGATTTTTGTAATTTAAAACTTATTTCAATTCTTGAAATCTCTACTGTACTCATCCATCAAATATCACAGAATTGAGCCACCCATTCCAATATTTTCTCTCAGCTACCTTTTTGCTTTTGTTTATCAAAGTATACTTAAGTAAATAAGTAACTAAATGAACATCCTATTTTCTCATGCACTAGTATACAAAAACTATTTTCTTAAAAATATTATGGAACTTGGGATGTCTGGGTTAAGTTGGTTAAGCCACTGCCTTTGGCTCAGGTCACGATCCCGGAGTCCTGGGATCGAGTCCTACATCGAGCTCCTAGCTCTGCAGAATCTGCTTCTCCCTCTGACCTTCTCCTCTTTTCATGCTCTCTCTCACTCACACTGTCGCTTAGATAAATAAATAAAATCTTTAAAAAAAATATTATGGAACTAAAAACATTGGTAATAGGTAATAATAAATGAGTCAAACTGTAGCCTCTATCAATTTGATTTAAAAACAGTAAGAAGGGCGCCGGGGTGGCTCAGAGGGTTAAGCCTCTGCCTTCTGCTCAGGTCATGATCTCAGGGTCCTGGGATCGAGGCCTGCATCGGGCTCTCTGCTCAACAGGGAGCCTGCTTCTCTGCCTGCCTCTCTGCCTACTTATGATCTCTCTCTCTCTCTCTGAAATAAATAAATAAATAAAATCTTAAATGAATAAAATAATAAAATAAAATAAAATAAAAACAGTAAGAAATAATTGCCAATTAACTACCTGGGGAAATACAATGGGACAAAATGTGAAAGATAAACAAGTGTCAGGCAAATAGGACCTTAAATTCCAACTCCAAAGGGGCGCCTGGGGGGCTCAGTTGGTTGAGCAACTGCCTTCAGCTCAGGTCATGATCCTGGAGTCCAGGGATGGAGTCCACCATCCTGCTCCCTGCACAGCAGGGAGTCTGCTTCTCCCTCTGACCTCTCCCTTCTCATGCTCTCTTTCTCTCATTCTTGCTTTCTCCCTCTCATTCTCACTCTCTCTCAAGTAAATAAATAAAAATAAAATCTTTAAATATTTAAAAAAACCAAATAAATTTCAACTCTAGTGTTAAAATCTTCAGGCTTTCTAGATGCTGCCTCCTTACCTGGAGACTATTACCTTGGTTATAAAATGACCATATAATCTACCTCTCGTGAGGGCTAGAAAAGATAGCAAGCTAAGGACCAAAAACATACCATTAAACAACTAAACTGGTAATAAAACAAAAATAAACAGAACAGAAATGGAATTGTTAACAGAAAGGAAAGTACTGAATTACCTGTAATAAGTAGGAAAAATAAACTTAAGAATAATAGAAAAGAAAACTCATTAGAGCACAAGTAGAGATAAACCAAAAAGATATCTGTAGGGTATTAGGAAGAATAATTTAAATAATATTTTGAAAGCATTCAATGTTGTAATGCAGAAAAATTTCCCTAACCTATAAAAAGAACTATAATTTTAGGTGGAAAATGTATAGCATGTTCCAGAAAAAAACTGATACAATTGAAATCCATAATTAATTTATTGCACTTCAAGTATGATAAAAGAGAATCAGACTGTTCTCAGATTTCTCCATAACCAAATTAAATTTCAGAAAATAGCAGAGCTACATATATAGATATCTAAGTAAAAGAATATGATCCAAGAAACTTATATCTGGACAAATTTGTATTTAAGTTAAAAATAAGAGGCTGAAAAGTTCCTAGGCAAGCAACAGAGAAAACAGAATCTATAATCACTTTTTAAGAAATGATGTGATAATGAAATCTTACCAAATAATTATTCAAAATTAAGTATTAAGAAATGGAAATTGCATGCTTAAAAAGGCAATACCATATTTTGATTTATTTAACATAAAGAAATAAACCAAAGTGCCTTTGGGGATTACTGTTACAGAACAAATGTTAATGGCATGTACCTAAACCATGGAAAATAATAACGTATCACACAACCAACTTAAACTTGTTGTATAAATATTAGCATGGCATTGTCATTTTTAATAATTAACAGTACATTAGAAGTGAAATTAGAAGGATGTAGCTAACTATCAGTTTTTATAACTTTGATACAGTGACCTTCAATGCTGCCCAAAAGTTAACATGTAATTCAGATATTACTAAAATAAATTCTATGTTTTCCATAACCTTCTAGAAGAATACAGCACGAGATAAAGGACCATTTATCAGCATTTCTTCAGTTAAGTTGTTTCTTTTGCTCCTTTAAACCAATTAATACTAACATTATCACTATTAAAAATTAAAGGTAGCAAATATTTTTCTTTCAAATATAATTTTTGTTGTATCTGTCTAGTGCATAGGTATGGATCTCATACAGATATTCACATAATGTTCATAATAACTCCTTTCAGGGTCACTTAGCATGTCAGACTTTAATTTTCTTCCTTTAACTTGAATGCACCACTTGACCTGCTTTTTTAAATTTTAATTTAAGTTTAATTAACATATAGTGTATTATTAGTTTCAGAGGCAGAGTTCAGTGATTTATCAGTCTTATATAATACCTAGTGCTCATTACATCACATGCCCTCCTTAATGCCCACCACCCAGTTACCCCAACCCTCCACCTATCTTCCCTCCAACAACTCTCAGTTTTCTAGAAATAAGAATTTCTTATGGTTTGTCTCCCTCTAATTTCACCTTGTTTTATTTTTTTCCTCTCTTCCCCTATGACCCTGGCTTATTTCTTAAATTACACATGAGTAAAATCATATAATTATCTTTCTCTGACTGACTTACTTCACTTAGCATAGTATCCTCTAGTTCCATCCATATCATTACAAATGGCAAGACTTCATTTTTGATGGCTGTGTAATATTCCATTGTGCATATCTATCAAATCTTCTTTTTCCGTTCATCTGTTGATGGACATTTGGACTCTTTCCACAGTTTGGCTGTTGTGGACACTGCTGCTATGAACACTGGGGTGCAGGTGTCCCTTCGGATCACTACATTTGTATCTTTGGTAAACCCCTAGTAGTGCAATTGCTGGCTTGTAGGGTAGCTCTGTTTTCAACTTTTTAAAGGAACCTCCACACTGCTTTCCAGAGGGCGTGCACCAGCTTGCATTCCCACCAACAGTTTAAGGGGGTTCCCCTTTCTCTACATCGTCACTGTTGTTTCCTAATTTGTTACTGACTTGCTCTTAATAAACATGTACTGTTTGATTTAAAAAAGGAACATTTTTCTTTACAAAGTGTAAAAGGAAATGCCACATCAACACTAAAAGATAATGTAACAGTTCAGGGTAATACTCTAACATAGAGCAGCAGCCTTTCTATAAATGGAAGTGAGTATTAGTACATTATAATCTTAGTAAGCAGTTTGACTAATTATCACTGGGCTTTTTTTTCTTAGAGGTTTAAGTACATTTATCCTGCTGCATTATTAGCTTTTATATACTTGTTTACTGTGAGCTACGGGATGAAAGATATAGCATTCATTTCTGTATCCTTAAAATTCAGCATAATCCCTGTCTGAAAATACTTTCTTTAAATGGTAGCTGGGAGGAAAAAAAAGAGAAAATCTAAACTATGCATTAAAAACAATGAAACAGAAAAGGAAAGATGAGTGAAGAGACAGGAATAAGAATGATAAAATGTTAAATGGATAAACCGTTATTTGTAAAATATACTAGGGAAAGGAGGTGGTACCTTCAGTTCAGAATATATTTAGTTCACTTATTTGTTCAACTCTATTCAATTAAACACCATCTGTTCAATAAATACTTATTGTGAACACAACCTGTTTCTTGCAATGTGGTAGATGAATAACTTGTTTTCCAAGGAAACAAAACAAACCAAAAACTCATGTAAGGTTTTTTGGTCGTTGTTTTTAAAGTACAGTACTATGTATAACATACTCTCCTTGCACATCTGAACACACAGTGAAATAAAACACTGGTAGAAATTTTCATGAAGAAAAACTGAAAGCATTAAAATTTTAATTCTCATTCCCAGATCCAGTGCTCACTCTGGTATTAGTTATTTCACCTTTCTCGAGTGGTTAAAAAAAGAAAAGAAGAAAGAGAAACAAAAGAAGCTAGCTTAAGTTATTAAATATAAATGTGATAGTGAAGTAAGTGTGGAAGAAGGTACAAAGAAAAAAAGGAAGGAAAAAATAGGAGTATCTATCTCACATAAAGAGAAATTCTGGAATCAGAGACATCCTGAGTAGGTACTCTTTTCAAATATGAACTATAAAAATAGACAACATCAACTGAAGAAAGATTTAAATGTTTAAGTACAAAGTTCTTCCCATAATCAACAAATGTCGAAGACAGAGGCTGACGATGACCCATTCCTTTCTCACTTCTTCTTCCAATGTCCTGCTCAGAAAGACCCTACGCTTCTTTCCCAAGGTTAAACGTGAGAGGGAGCAATGTTTTCCCCACAAACTCACCCTGAGCACAGCTTGCCCCTCAAAGCTTAATCGTTTGTGGTTTATCCATTCAGAGACTGAGAGGACACACACTTCTGCAGAAGTACTGCCAGCCTTCTGGCCAGTGAAGAACTTCCATGGGTCAGCTGGAGGACAAACAGGAAGGTTGTCTATGAGCTGAAGTTTTTTCCAAAATAAAGAAAAGATAATTTTACAGAATTAGACTCAGAATACAGACTCAGAATAGTGATCCTGATCATCAAGAGGCCTTGAGGCGGGGAGAAGAAAAGGATGCAGAAAAAGGACAGAATAGGGAGTAGATAAGAAGGGCAAGAAAAAAATACTCAAGAGTGTTACATGGTCGGAAAGAAGTCATAGAAAACACAACAGCAAATTAAATGATGAAAAGGAACAAAGGAATAGCACAGAGTGAGGGAAACATAGGCAGCAAGCCAAGATTTTTTTTTAATTCCCTAACGATAGCCATCAGTGTTTTTAAACAGAGATAGGCAATGTTCTTTTTCTAGCTCTGCAGGCCTGTAGTTTTCAGAGCTTCACACAAAATTGACTCTAAACATTTTATTTAAAAAACAAATAAGAAAGCCTGCAGTCCAAATTCAAAAAAAAAAAAAAAAAGAAAAGAAAAAAAAAACACCAAAAAGGATATAAAGTCCTTGAAATTTGAGAGCAATAGGTAAATCTACTTAGGTCACTTTACCTCTCTTACCACAAGGCTATTTGCTAAAATGCTAGATTTTCTGATCCTCTACCCAACAAAATACAGTATAGCAAGTGGAAAAGCACTGTAATTCTATGGGGGAAAAAAGAAAAAGGTTGAATGCTGTTTTTAATCCTGTGGATACGTATAAGAAATGACAGAAATTCACTTTTCAGACATGCTTTAATGTGCTTGCAGTTGCAATTGAAAATTGCAGCAAGCTACTAAAAAGGAACTCCAATGAATGGAATTTGTTATATAATAGAGCTACTTTCAAATGTACTATTGTACAGGTTAGAGCTACTACCAGCCTTTAACCTTGTAGATAGTATACATGGAATCTGAGAACATTATAAACTTATTTTTTTAAGATTTTATTTATTTATTTGACAGAGAGAAACACAGCCAGAGAGGGAACACAAGCAGGGGGAGTGTGAGAGGGAGAAGCAGGCTTCCCGCTGAGCAGGGAGCCCGATGCAGGGCTCAATCCCGGGATTCTGGAATCATGACCTGAGCCAAAGGCAGATGCTTAACGACTGAACCACCCATGCGTCCCTGAGAGGAGTATATACTAAGGATATTTAAGAATATAGTTACTGAGCAGCAATTATAGACAGAAACTGCCTGAGCTTGAAAAGAAGGAATAAAAACACCATTCCTGGTCCCAAGGCGCTTAAAATTTAACTCTTTTACTGGCAATACAATATATCACCACAAGTACTTTATTTACAAGGTACTGAGAAAACTGAAAAGTAGAAAGGGTATGATTCATTTGTTTTACATTTAAAAAATATCTGCCACATGTTTTGATGATCAGGTGCTAAGGATCTAGACGGCCAAATCTAACTCTTGGCCTTGCAGACCCCCAACTTTGATTCACAAAGGGCCTAGCACACTCCTGTTTATTCTTTTTGCTACAGTGGGGGCAGGCCTCACGAGAGAAACAACCAAGAAGGGTAGTAGAAACTTGGGTGTAGTGGATTTATTCTCTATCTTGATTGTAGTGAGAATTTGATTTGCTAATCCATACGTCAGAACTTCTCAAACCACACATTTTGATATGTGAAATTTTGTAGTCAATTATATGTCAACAAAGCTGTTTTTTTTTTTTAATTCTAAGTAGATGTGTATACATTTATATGCACATATACACACATATAGACATATTGGTTGCTATTAGAGACTGTTTTCAAGGAAGTGGCTCACTCAGTATTGTGGGTATTGGCAAGTCTGAAATTAGTAGAGGCAGCCAGCAGGCCAGCAGGTTTGAAAGTCAGATAGTTTCTATGTTGCAGTCTTGAAGCAGAATTCCTTCTTCAGAAACCTCAGAATTTGCTCTTAAAGCCTTCAACTGATTAACTGAGGTCCACCCACAGTTTGGAGACCATGTGCTTTACTTAAAATCCACAGATTCCAAATATTAATCACATCTAAAAGAATATCTTCCCAACAACATACATATTTTAGTGTTTGAGAAACAACTAAGAAACAACTAGGCACCACAGCCTAACCAAGTTGACATATAAAATACACAAATTATCAAAATAATCTTCAAAACTGTCTTATCCAGAGTTTAATTTTTTTTAAAGATTTTTATTTATTTATTTGATAGAAAGAGAACATAAGTAGGCAGAGCGGCAGGCAGAGGGAGAGGGAGAAGCAAGCTCTCAGCTGAGCAGGGAGCCTGATGTGGGGCTCTATCCCAGGACCCGGGGATCATGACCTGAGCCGAAGGCAGACGCTTAACTGACTAAGCCACCCAGGTGCCCCAGAGTTTAATTTTTTATAGATCAGGACGTTCCTTCAGAAATTTTGCTCGCTTATGACAATGAAATTAGGTGTTCTAAGTATGTATTCGTATTAAACTTGCCAATTAAAGCACTAGCCTAGAGTGCTTTTTGCACTAGAAAAAATATATGAGCAGGAGAGTATAAATGACGTTTTCAATTCAAATTTTTCCAATCTTTCCTAATTCTTTGTTCACTCTTTCTCTGTTGGAATTTCCTTAGAGAGTGATACAAATACTTTGATTTTTTTTTAACTGTCCTTCTGCCTGAAAATACAACTTTACAAAAAGATTTGATGAGCAAAGTACCTAAATATAAGCTAGTTTTCTATGGGAAATAATCCAAAATAGCCAATAAAGCAAAGTGTCTCCTTATAAAGAGCTGCATTTCTTTTTTTTTTTTTTTTTTTAAGATGTCATTTATTTAAGAGAGAGAGAGAGAAAGCATGAATGAGGGGAAGGACAGAGGAAGGAGGAGCAGATCCCCACTAAGCAGGGAGCCTAAAGTGGGGCTTGATCCCAGGACCCCAGGATCATGACCTGAGCTGAAGGCAGATGCTTAACCGATTGAGCCACCCAGGTACTCCAAGAATCGCATAAAATTTCTTAATAAACTCACAGGATAGATGAAACCGAAAAACTAGGATATTGTTTTTTTTATGGTTAGTATTTTTATCTGAGCACTGAGGGGCACAGCTTCCTTCCAAGGAAATTCTACTGCCCAATAAAGTCCACCCCAGAGGAGGTGATGGCTCACATGAGTATTCATTCAGGCATCATTATCAATTTATAAATGTTTATGAAAATTTAATGGCATATAAACCTGGTATTTATTTTAGTCTGTCTTCAGAAATAATTCTGAGATAGTAACCCCCCCATCATCAAATCCCTATTTATTCACATTCCTCGCTGTACTATATACTGCATGGGCTTTATGCCATGTAGAACTATAGCATTCGTATGCCACTTTCTTCCTAAGAAAAATAAAAATAACGTATGAATGCTTTTGGTATAAATACAAATATATGAATATATTATTTTTCTTCAGATATTTTTATGATTTTAATAAATTAATAATATTAATCATTTAATAAATTAAGCATTTGTATGTGCCCCTAATAAAAGTTAAGTTTTCCTTGGGCCCATTGTGCCTACTATGACTAATAGATAAGATGGTCCTCTTTTCCTCTACTTTCCAGTGGCCAACGTTCTCCATCCACTCTCCAAGCAAAAATGTATACCTTTCTAGCTATAAGGGGACAACGAATTAGCCAGTATTAGACATAAAGTAATAGCTCTGCTTTCACATAAGGAATAATACAGCCTTTGAGTTCTGTGCATTAATTTAATAGAATTTACAAGACTAGTAGAAATCCTCCTGTAGGTTTAAATAGAAGAAAAAAACTTATACACACATATATATCACTTCTGGAAAGCTAATTTGATGTAATAAAAAATGGATAAATTTAAAACTTCCATCACCCTATACACCTTAAGCTTACACAATGTTATAAGTCCATTACATCTCAATAAAGCTATAAAAATTATTTAAATATAACCAAAATAACTTTATGGAAAATGGATAAAAGACTATAATTAAGATATACTGTTAGGATAAATATTAAAATTCAGATCATTGTTTATAATGCAAAAGTACACTTGCCCTACATTTTTACTTAGACTATTTTATTTTTTATTTTATTTTATTTTATTTTAAAGATTTTATTTACCTGACAGAGAGAAACACAGCTAGAGGGGGAACACAAGCAGGGGGAGTGAGAGAGGGAGAAGCAGGCTTCCCGCTGAGCGCGGAGCCCGATGTGGGACTCGATCCCGGGTCTCTGGGATCATGACCTGAGCTGAAGGCAGTCGCTTAACCAACTGAGCCACCCAGGCACCCCACTTAGACTATTTTAAATGTTAAAATGGTCACTTTCTTTACTTTTACTTTCTCAAATTAATAGCTTTCACAAGATGGCTTTCATCTAGCTCTTAAAAAATCATTTATAGGTTTTGGGCACCTGGGTGGCTCAGTGGGTTAAAGCCTCTGCCTTCAGCTCAGGCCATGATCTCAGGGTCCTAGGATCAGGGCCCACATAGGGCTCTCTGCTGGGCAGGGAGCCTGATTCCTCCTCACTCTCTGCCTGCATCTCTGCCTACTTGTGGTCCCTCTCTGTCAAATAAATAAATAAAATCTTAAAAAAAAAAAAAAAAAGGAAAACACTTTCTTTAAAAAAAAAATCATTTATAGGTTTCATTTCCCTAATAACATTTTAAAAATTAATCTGGCCGATTACCCATTTTTTAACAGAAATAACCTAAAAGAAAAGACATGAAGAAAAGACATGATGTAAGCTAAATTTATCCTGGAAAGTAAATTACAGAGAATTCTAAAGAACACCAGATTCATAACAGCATAAACATACGGATGTTATAGATATACAAAGAAACATATACATATATGTGTGTGTGTGTATGTGTGTATTCACATTTGAAATATAATATATATTTTTCAAATATCAGAAATGTTTATATGAATCATATGGTGAATATATGTGTCTTCATACATCTATTTGAAATATAGTTTATAACTGAAATGCAGCTTAGAAAACAGTATGGTCTTCAAAAAGTGAAAAATAGAACTACCCCATGATCTGGCAAATGTGCTACTAAGTATTTACCTAAAGACTACAGAAATACTGGGACGCCTGGGTGGCTCAGTTGGTTGAGCAACTGCCTTCGGCTCAGGTCATGATCCCGGAGAGCCGGGATCGAGTCCCACATCGGGCTCCCTGTTCGGCGGGAAGCCTGCTTCTCCCTCTCTCACTCCCCCTGCTTGTGTTCCCTCTCTCACTGTATTTCTCGCTGTCAAATAAATAAAATCTTTAAAAAAAAAAAAAGACTACAGAAATACTAATTCTGGGGCTCCTGGGTGGCTCAGTTGTTAAGCACCTGCCTTCAGGTCTGGCCATGATCTCAGAGTCCCTGGATGGAGCCCCACAACGGGCTCCCTGCTTGGAGCGAAGCCTGCTTCTCCCTCTCTCACTCCCCGACTCCCCCTGCTTGTGTTCCCTCTCTAGCTGTGGTTTTTTTTTTTTTTTCTTTTTTTTTTAAAGATTATAGTTATTTATTTGACAGAGAGAGATCATAAGTCACAAGTAGGCAGAGAGACGGGCAGAGAGAGGAGGAAGCAAGCTACCTGCTGAGCAGAGAGCCCCATTCGGGCCTTGATCCCAGGACCCGGAGACCATGACCCAAGCCGAAGGCAGAGGCCTAATCCACTGGCCACCCAGGCACCCTCTAGTTGTGTTTCTGTCAAATAAGTAAATAAAGGGAATAAAGGGACGCCTGGGTGGCTCAGTTGGTTGAGCGATTGCCTTCGGCTCAGGTCATGATCCCGGAGACCCTGGATCGAGTCCCACATCAGGCTCCCTGCTCGGCGGGAAGACTGCTTCTCCCTCTCTCACTCCCCCTGCTTGTGTTCCCTCTCTCGCTGTGTTCCTCACTGTCAAATAAATAAAATCCTTAAAAATAAATAAATAAATAAATAAATAAATAAATAAATAAAATATTTAAATAAATAAATAAATAAGTCTCTTTAAAAATATGAATTCAAAGGGATAAACGCAATAGCTGTTCTTAGCAGCATTATCTACAATAGAAAAATTATGAAAACAGACCAAATGTCCACTGACTGATGAATGGATAAAGATGATGTGGTGTATATACACAGTGGAATAGTATTCAGTGATAAATGAAATGTTGCCATTGACAATGACATGGATGGAACTAGGGAGTATTTTGCTAAGTGAAGTAAGTCCAAAATAGATAAATACCATATGATTTCACTCATGTAGAATTTAAGAAACAAAAACAACAAGCATAGGGGGAAAAAAAGAGACAGAGAAGAAAGCCAAGAAACAAACTCTTAGGTATAGAGAACAAATTGATGGTTACTAGAGAGGAGATGGGTGGGGAGATGGGTTAAATAGGTGAGGGAACTAATGAGTGCACCTGCTGTAATGAGTATTGGGTGTTGTATGTTTAAGTGTTGAATCACTAAATTGCCCCGCTGAAACTAATATTACAATATGTTAACTGGGCTTTAAATAAAAACTTAAAAAGGAATATATAGTCTAATAAAATTTGGGGTCAACAAGTAACAATTATATATATATATATGATATTAGTATGTAAGTAGTATGATAATATATATTTGGTGCCACCTACCTCCTCACTGTAAGTATAACATGTTCACTTAAAATATGCATATATTTATATACAGAAGTGCAATCTAAATTCCTGCTACATTTGCCATCATTTCAGAAAAGCCAGTTTCACAAATTTTTTATGATTATTAACAGAAAGAATAGTTTTCAAATCATCCTAATCATTTTGGATTTTGCCCCACATAAATAAAAGCTTTATAGAATACTTGAAATCTGTTAATTCATTAGATTAAATAAAGCCTCATTTTATTCTTATTTAAAAAATAACTTTTAAAGTTACTTGCAATGTTAATTACTCACTGCTTCCTTGTCTGGGAAGAATAACATAAAATCAGTGATGTGTTTGTTTTATTTTCTAAAGTCTAATGTAAAGAAATAAAATCTACTTAGCATGAAAAGGTCCTTTTTTTTTCTCTTTCTATTAAGATGCTTTTATTTTTAAATGTTATTTGCCTATGAAACCAAAGTATTGGTTTACAGGAAAGAAAAATAGAATACTGGTATCTCAGTTCTCAGTACTATGGAAAGAATCAATACAGAAAGGCTGAATAAAAAAAAAAAAACAATGGTATCACTGTTTCTAAACTTTCATCAAGATAACTTGAAAGAGTCAAGATAAAAGGCTAAATGAAATAAATCCATGTGGAAAAAAAAGTATAGAAGAGTGTTTTCATAAATTAGAAATTACTCGCCTAGAGAATATAAAGACTGATGAAATTTAGATCAAACCTTTGCTTTTTAAATATCTTGTGCAAGGAGAAAACAGATACTGAATAGCCAATATGTTGATTATATATTGCAATTAATGAAAATGTACTAGAACAATATGCCTTTGAAAAATATGTACAACAGATATAATAAAACTAAAAAGAATTTGAACAATACTCTGTAATATGTAAGATTTTAAGCAGTAAACAAGGTTAACAAAAATATAGAAAGCCACAAAAACCTCAATGTTCTGATACTTCCTAAAACTACACAATTACAGTATTTTGATTATTACCGAATGATTAATAATTCATCTCTCTACTTTCTCCTTCCTTTTCCTCTAAAGGCTCTAAACTTGTATAATATAGGAAGGAACACTTGCTGAATTAGTGCTTTTAAAGCTCATTACTACATTTAAATAAAATAGATATCGAGTGACCTAGTGTATAATAGTTCTGCACCAGATACCAACCACAACTCAGAGTAATTGAATTTGAAATCATTTGTTCATTCAGGATCTCTAGTCAAAAACCACAACTTCTTAAAAATGTGATTTAGCATTTCTACATTAACATACTATTTCAGTTGAGAATAAAAATCCTTTTTTATACAACCTTAATCCTACCTAAATATTATAAGGAAAAACTGCACTCTAAGATGACCGGCCAAACCAGCAAGGGAATTCCAGTCCCTGTCTCAAAGCCCTTCTGGGTTCTTCTTCCTTACCCTGTTTCTGATGCACACTCAAAGTAACAAGTTTGCAGAAATAGAAAAGTATAAATTACCCTCCCTGCTTGTGCTCAGAGCTCAAACCTTTGGAGAACAGACTCCTCTGAGCCCACCAGTGTTAAATAAACCCTCAATCCTCCAAAGTCTCTGAGCATCGCTTGGTTCTTCTGCCAGGATCCTCCAGTCCAGGTTGCCTGACCAGGAAATCCAACTGCACTGGCCCATTGTTGCCATGGGTTTGGGGCAATGGTGGGGCAGTGACTGAATGAGGGACTATAAGAGAGACGGCATGCCCTGCTTAATTTTCGGCAGTCTCCCACCCTGTGGCCTTGGACTGGTCCTGCTCTGCTGTTCCCATCTGGACTCAAAGGACACTTGGCAATTGAGAACCTGGTCCCGATGTCAGATTCTGGTAAGGCCTGGGGCCCCATGACCGAGTCAGGCCCACCTGTCATGGTAGAAGGGGAAATCGATTACTTCCCAGAGACCCCTTGGGCTGTACGTTCAAACATTTTAAGAAGGAATTCTCAGGAGATTGACTATGAAATCGAAATGTCTCCTGGAAAATTTAGGCATATTATATGAACTAGAATGGGCCACCTTTGGTTGTCAACTGGCCCTCTGAGGGTGTCCTAAGACCTATCCACTGTCCAGGTCAGTTACAAAATTATGGGACTCCCAGACACCCTGACCAATTCCTATATATTGGTTCTTGGCTTCAGATAGCCCAGAGTTTGCCCTCATGGCTCCAATTCTGTGCTAATAGGAAGGACCAAAGTAGGATATTTGTAACCCAAATAAAAGAGCCCAAATCTTTGGCTGTAAGAAAGCAAAGTCTATCAGGAATACCCTGAGCCCGTGAGGAAGTGGGAAGACTACAGTCCTCCTCTGACCTGGGGCCTACAGCTGAACTGCAGGAAAACAGTGCTCCTGCTTCTTTTAAGTGGCGTGTATGGGGAGAAATCTGATTTACTAGCTCTGACAGCCTACAGGAAACTTGAGCCAGACAGAAACAGGATGTAAAATAACAGGAGCTTTCATACATACGTTTAAGATAAAGAGCAGGGGCGCCTGGGTGCCTCAGTAGGTTAAACGTCTGCATTCCATTCAGGTTATGATCCCAGACGTCCTTCAGGGTGGGGGCTTTAAGGAATATTCCCAAGCAGCTGCCAAAACTCCCTGTTTCTGGGAAGTTCCTGTGGCCCAGCATGGACTGCCTATACCCCTTGTTGGCACAAAAACATGGCATCTGCTCCTCTGTTGTAGCTGATGAGTTCCTGAACTGGGAACCCTTTCTCTGCCCTCTGGCAGCACTTTGTTTCTTTTGCTTTCCCATCCCCCTTCTCCTGTTACTGCACCACCTTGGGTGCAGCCTGCATTACTAGCTTTTAGACCATCCTCAGAGCCTCAGGCACCACGATGGCTCCTCCCTTCATTGTCAAGGAGCAAGAATGGCACCTCCTGGACACACCACCACCTACGCCAGATGTCCCCACCAGTCTCAGGTGAAAATTGACCTTGAGATAGATGTGTCTCTTAAGTTACCAGTAAATGTAAAACTTTTTATTCTATCAAGGTTTACTGAAGGTCAAATAACCTCATGTTGTCTCTGTTGCAAGCAGTGGGAGGGACAGAGGGAGAGAGACAAGCAGACTTTCTGCTAAGCAGGGAGCCTGATGTAGGGCTCGATCCCAGGACCCCAAGATCATGACCTGAGCCTAAGGCCGATGCTTTAACCAACTGAGTCACTATTCCTAATAGCCAAGATGCTGAAAACAAATGTCCATTGAAAGATGTGTGAATAAAAAAACTACGGCATATACATACAACAGAATACTATTCAGCCTTTAAAAAAGAAGGAAATCCTGCCATATGCAACAGTATGTATAAAACTTGAGGACATTATGCTTGGTGAAAACATGTCAGTCACAGAAGGACAAATGTTCCATGATTTCACTTACATCAGGTATCTAAACACTCATAGAATCAAAGAATAGAATATTGGTTGCCAATTGTGAGGAGGAGAGAATGGGGAGTTGCATGACAATGTGTCTAAAATTCCAGTTAAACAAAATGGGTAAATTCTAGACATTTGTTGTGCCAACATTGGACTTACAGATAATTATACGGTATTATATACCAAAAAGAAAACACTGTTAAGAAGTAGATTTCATGTGAAGTATTTTTACATGTGTGTGTGCGTGTGTGTGCGTGTATGCAAGTATGTGCAGGCATCAGTTAACACTGTCTATCTAGTGTTTCTTTCACACACAAGAGAGAGAAGGGAGGAAGAAAAGGAAAGATAGAAGGGAGGCATGAATGGAATCAGGGGCGGAATGGAAGGAAGGAAATAAAGAAGGGAGAGGAGGGAAGAGAAAGGAAGGAAAAAATTAGTCGAAACAGAAAAGAAGCTTTGTAAGTTTATAAGAAATAGCTAAATATCCAAACTGGCATTTTTGAGAACTAAATGAAGTACAGATCACAAGCCATCCAATTCTTAACTACTCAGGTGCAGTGAGTTGCATTATTACCTGGCCAGCTTTTCTCAGTACTCTTACGTGGTGCCAAAGAAACTGTTAGCTTTTCCTAAAAGTGCTCATTTGCTACCCAGTGATGACAATTACCTGTCTCCTCCTCTTTCACAGACTCTTAATCTCCAAACTGAAAATGCTGTCAGCCAAATTAATAGATATCCTTATTTGAGGCAAGGGCCTCAAATCCAGAGAGTGTGTGGAGCAGTGTGTATGCCAGCAAAGCAAGCCCATGGCACAGAAAGTAAATAACACAGGAAAAAGCCTAACAGCCAACAAAGTCAAATGAGAGTTGCCAAGGAATGGTTGGTTGCCTGATCAAATGCAATGGGCTGGGCTCCAAGGATCAGGTTAAAATTAAATGATAAACCCACAGGGTTGGAAGACTCACTGGGACACCAGCTAGAATCCCAATGACCTAGAGGGATCCCTACAGACTGAAGCAGCTGCTGCTTCTGCTATAAGCCTGGTGCCAGCAATACACAGGCTTAATTCACTTCTATTTCCTCAGCTTCTAATTAACACTATGAAATATTTGTATTTTTACCCCATGTTCCATCAAAACACAGACACTTTCCTGAAGTGTCATCATAAATATGCTCCAAATTTCTCAATATGATGCTCTCAGCAACCTAAATCTCTCACCCATATGGAGAGGGGTTGAGTCCAGTCCATTTCAGGCTACCTTCTTCACACAGCTGAGCAAAATGTACCCTGGAGCCTTATCTCCTCCTCCTGGCGTGGAGACAAAGACCTCTGCTCCTAGCTACCTACTCAGTGACCTTCTAGAAGAGTGGGGGATATGAGGCCTAATTCTCCCTTTTGCTTCCCAAGTCTCACTGCTCCGAGTGTTCCATCTCATGATGTTCTTCCCCTTCTCTAAAACTGTGCTTCTGGCCAATACAAAAGCATATGCTTATATGTAGTTTTCAAAGTGGTATCACCTTACTGTCTCATTTCTGCTTTATATTTAAATCTATTGTAAATTAGAAAGTGGTTGTTATTCTCACTGTAGGTATGTGGAAAGGAGATTCAAAACATTAACAGACTTCCTCAAGGGCATACAGTTAATACTAGAAAAGTAATTTTGTGGTCCCAAGGCTGATGTCTGCACTATCAGTATTGCTCTTGCTTTATGTAAGATGTCCCCCTCTCAAGAATATAAGTTAAAGGGCTATGGTATTTAACTTAGTGCAATTCATGTAATACATGATCAATATTTTTCTGTAGATCGCCTGAGTTACCATTCTTAGAACAATAACATAGCTGAAGAATTCATTCCTTAAGATTAATAAATATAAATTTAAGTTGAAATCACTTGTGTTTAGAAAACCACAGAACTGGACAACATTTTGCCTTTCCTTTTATTTTAATTGAAACTATATTATCAGCAGTCTGATCCTTAGATGTCTTAAGAAACCAAACACCATGAACAGAATGTTTTTATGTCCATTTATTCAGCAAGCATTTATCTAGATGTATCTACTAGGTATATACACAGTAAAAGTCTGTACACAGAACAGACGGTTGTTTCTATAGTGATGAAAGATTTGACAAAAAAGCAAGTCTTGCTCCCTGCCCTGAGAGGCATAAACAAGGTAATGAGAACTAGCACTTATTATATATCTAACATATGCAAAATACTATGTTGAGCAGTTTACAGGCTTTATTTCACTTTACAGATCAAAAACTTGAGCACATAAAGTTAAGCCATCAGCTCAAATTTCCCAGTGAGTAAGAATCAAAATGGATTTAAATCAAAGTGTACTTGAAGCAAAACAAAACAATAGAACCTGGCCAACCATACCCTATTGATTCCTTGGCTCAAGTTATTTAGTTTTTAATCTTCTCCTCAAATTAATTTCTTCCATAATGAATCCAAAAGCCCATAAATATTCCCCAAACAAACTAGCAAGAGTCATCAAACTAGAGGAACAAATTGTCCCCTAATATATATAAAACAGAGACACCTTTACTGGTGCCACTTACAGAAAGAGTACAACTAAATCTGAAATGCTACATGATAAAGGAGAAAAAGGGAAGATATTCATTCCCCAGTATCTCCAGCTTATGCATTACGGGGAGTATTATGGCAGGAAGTAGATGAGATAAGAAGGAGAAACAGTGCAAGAAAAGATGTGCATAGAGATAAGGTAGAAAGGACAGCCAAGCACATCATCCCAGGAGCACCCTATCTCTTTATTACAATGCAGGAACCTTGTCATGACAATATCAGTGCTTGTGTAGTTGCCACACAGAAACCACCAAAAATATAGCCATACCCCATTAATCTTAAAGAGTATCTGCACCTATTGCTCACTCAGTGAATACTGACTTAAGCAGCTATGCAGGCTAAAATAAAACTTTGAGACTTGGAAAAATAGGGATAATTCACGTATCATTCTGACAAAAATTGTGGCTTATATATTTTACTTTTCCCTCTGCAAATAAATGCAAATAATCTCGCCTAAAGAAAGCAAGTGATGGTGTGATGCTTTTTTTCTTTTTTTCTTTTTTTTTGCCTTAAGTAATGCCATGGCTGTTTGTGATTTGGTGGCATACATTTGGTTAATCAATTAAACAACCATAAAGTAATTCTGCTTTTTAAAAGAGCTTCTTTGACATAGGCAGTGCTTGTAAGCTCTCTTGATCTCTTGATACATCACATGTATGGCTATACATTGAGAAATCCCCTGTGAAATGATCCAGAAAACAGTTGAGCAACTCCTACACATCAGACAAATGACAAATTCCCAAACAGAAATGAGTAGGAAAGGCTTAGACACACTCTCACTATAAACTCCAACACCCTGCTATACTATCAAGAGGGAATCGGAGAGGGTCAAGATGGCGGAAGGCCAGGTGACCGCATTTCAGGGAGTTCCCTGAAGAGAGCTGAATTCCAACAAAAAAACCACTACAAGACCACCGTGAACACCCATGAAACCAGCCTGAAATGTGATATTTCCCACTTCTGGACCGCCACGAGAGACAAAGAACATCGGCAAAAAGATGACATGATACTATATGTGG